>APFE030732958.1:144426-160196 GCA_000404065.3 Pinus taeda | reverse complement strand
CTTGGAATGATTATCCAGGACTTTTTGGAGATCTGGAGAAATAGATGATTCCAATGTGGAAACATCTAGCGAACATAATTGTGCAATTACACCTCTTTGTTCCGTTTTTAGAAGCTTTGTCATACCATTAGAGCTGATTATCTTTCCTGGTTTTCCTGCAATACCCCTTAATACAACTTCCTTTCCTTCCATAGAAAATTTCATGAAAAGTTCTTGAAAATTAAAAGCTATTGTACCCAAGGATTGTAGGCATTGGACTCCTAGTACAACATCAGCACCTCCCATTGGAATGGAAAGCATTGGGCTAGTCAATACATATTCTCCCATGGATAGCTTGATATTATGGCACTTTCTAGAGCAATTTATCATTCCTCCATTTGCAACCATTACCTGACACTCTCGTGCTGGATATAGGAAGTGAAGCAATTCAATTCTTTTGCTATCTTACAATGAATAAAATTGTAGGTACTTCCTGAATCAATCAACACTATTACCTTTTTTTTCTTGATTTGTCCTTATATCTTGATGGTTTGAGGAGTGGTAATTCCATCCAATGCATTACAAGATATGATCGGATTCATTTATTCTTTATCTAGGCTTTGTTCCTGGAGTACATCCGCTTCTTTTGACCTTTCTTGCTCCTTTTCTTCTTCCTCTTCATAATCTATGTAGAATAATTTCTTCTCCACACACTTATGAACTTTAGTGTATTTTCTATCACAACTGTAACAAAGCCCTTTTGCTCTTTATTCTTCCAATTGTTGTGGTGTCAACCTTATAGGTTGTGGAAGGCTGGGGGTAACAACACTTCCATCTTTATAGTTGTGACTGGTATGCTTCCTAGTTGCCATAATTTTGCTTTCCATTTTTTCTTGCTAACCTGAATGCCTTCTCTAATGAATCAGGTTCCCAAAGGCGAACATCATGTTGGATATTATCCTTTAAAGTCCCTATGAACACATCAATCCTATGCTCCTCTGGAATATTGTTTACCCTTATGTTCAATTTTTGGAACTCCTCAATGTGCTCCATTATTGAACCCTTTTGTTTGAGACTTATCAATTGGCTAAAAAAAGTGTTGCTTTTTGTATCCTCATAATCTGTTGTCAATTCTTCCATAAAAATTTCCCAAGTGATAATTTGTTTACGAGAGCAAAGCCATTGATACCATACAAACTGATTGGTTCCAAAGTGAAAGTTGCAATATGTACCTTTTGTGGTTTTGCACATTATGAGACGAAAAATTGCTCCATTTGTAATATCATGTTGCGGATCCTTGCCATCATACTTCCTCATATCGATTTTTGGAATACGGTGGGTCTTTGATCCAACATTAGAGTCTATGGAATCATGATTAACATTTCTTTTTTTCTCCTCATGAGTTTCCTTTACTACCCTTTCACCATTAGTGACCATTTCTTGTAGCAACTTATTCGTATTTATCTTTAATTCTTCCATCTTATCATCCATGCCATCCATTTTAGCGTCGATGCCATTCATCTTAGATTCCATGCCTTTATTTAAACAATCCATCTTAGCTTCTACACCTTTCTTTAAACCATCCATCTTAGCTTCTACATCTTTCTTTAAACCATCCATCTTAGATTCTGTTACTTTTTGTGCAAGTGACACTTGTTGCACCTGGTCTCGTAATTTTGATATATCATGTTGCATTCCTTCCTCTTCTTCATGAGTCATGCTAGAGATTTCAGGTTTCTTACTAGGTGTTTGCATTTTCTTTCCTTGGGGCATCAATTACCGATAATAATGCTTTACTATACCCTTTGAATTCCTTCAAACTAATTTTTCAAACCAAGCTTATGCAAAGATTTAAAAAAAAAAAACTACACACCTTTTTTCACTTTATAGGAGCTTGGTATTGAATCTGATCTATCTCTGTAATTTCGGATCATCCAATTTTGAAATTGTGACTTGTAGTAGCCCTCTACGTCCTCTTTCCAATGCAACCAGTCTGATCCAAATTGGATTCCCCAAGGAAGAGTTATGCACAATCTCCCAATATGATTTGATTATAGACCTTTCCAGAAGAGCAAAGTTGTATGAAGTTCCACGTGTCACTATTTCGACCTTTGGCTCTGAAAAATATATACAAGAAACTATCATCCATCCTATTTCTGTACCTTCTTACAAAATTTCAATTCGATTCTCAGAGAGAAAGTTATGATGATTTCCCCAGGTCACCTATTTGGAATGTAATTCAGGAGTCTGCAAAAAGACCAACTTCCTCATATCATATCTCCACAAATATAGTGCGAAAATCTCTGAAACTTGGACCCAATGTTCAGTGAAATTTCATCTCAAATGGGTTTTTGTTTTTCATTTTTGAAACATTGCAAAAGAAATTTATAGCGAAAATTCCACGATGACCTATTTGGAGCAACGAAACCCTAGAATCTAAAGCTCTAATACCAAATGTTATGAAACCATCTCACAAAAAGATAGAAAATATAGATCAACACCTTAGAATTTAGCCTCTTCGAGGGGGAAAACCTCCTTTACATTACATAAAGAACAATTCTTGGGATATTCAAGTGACAAAACCTCATTCTATATATAAGGAGTCTAAGGGGTCCCAATATAGACAAGCCGCCTAACAATAATAATACAAAGGCACAAAAATAACAATAGAGGGATTCTATGGGGCACAATAATAACAATATGGGGACAATAGGGGCACAACAATATTAATAAGGGATACAACTATAATATTAATGGGGGCATCACTAGTATTATAGGGACCTAACGTTCTTGCAAGATTCGACTGATGAACCTAATGACTTTTCAAGGAGAAAAAAATCAGATTATTGAACTAAATGAAAACGAAGATGAAGTTCAATACAAATTGAAAATATATCAGGGTAAGATGAAGAGTCTTTTTTACAAAAGAGCCAAGGAAAGGGACTTCAAGGAACGTGATCTAGTTCTAAGATGGGATACCAGAAGAGAAGATAAGGGAAAACATGGCAAGTTTGAAAACTTGTGTTTTGGACCTTTAGCAATTACTGAAGTGAAGGGAAACAACACTTTTGTGCTACAAAATCTTGAGGGGTTGTATTCCACTTACCCTGTTAAGGGAAGGTTTCTCAAACATTACATTCAGTATTGAGAAGTTGAAGTAGATTTCACTACTATCATTGTAAAAATTCGGTTTATTTTACTTTTTAAGCTATCAATGTGATTTTTTATAGCAAAGACTCCATAGCTCGAGGAGAAGTCACATGGATCTACAGGTTCTCTACATTCTATAGGAGAAAGCAGTCCCCAGTTGTATCCAATGTTGTAGCATTTTTTGGTTTTGGTATGTTAGAATCAATTAGTCAAAAAATGAAAATATATTACGAAAAATGTTAGGCTAGTATATGGACAAAAAGAATATTGAATAAAAAATGTTAGGAAATATTTTGATAAATATGTCCATATCAAGTAAAATGTTAGAATAGATGCCCTAAAAAATCAAGGCACAAATAAAATGTTAGGTTAGAAAGAAAAGCAAAAACAATAAACTCTGAAAGTGTTGTAAGTCTAAATGCCACTACTTTAGTCTAGGTTACTTCTGCATATAAAAGTTGTGTGCAGTTTGTTTAAAATGCCACACTAGTTTATACAATCCAATTATACAATTTAATCATGATTGGATTTGTTTTAAATTTCGTCAATAGGCAGCAATATGAAGCAAATAAAATTGGCTCAATAGTTTAAACTAAGCCAATGGAGGAAATAAGGGATATAGGTAGATTAGTCATAAAAAGGAAATCTTGAGTTGATAGCTTAAATGCACTCTCAAATATAAGTGAAAATGTTAGGAGTAATAGGTGTAGGTAAACATGTGAAATGTAATTGGAGCATCAAATGTTTTTATCCTAAGTTGTAACATTGGAAAAGCATACATTCGATGATGGGTTTTAATTAACCTAAATTTTTAAAGTTTCAATGTTATCTAATAAATATTTCCATTCATCCATTTATCGCCATAACTCGCAGTTGTCACATCTACCCTCAAAGTCATGACCCCACCATCACTTCCGCTTATGTGTTAAATTCCCCCCACATCACCTTTCATCTCGCATGCGCACCCAAAATATGATCGCCCACATCCCTCCTCAGCCCTCATTCACCATCCAAACTTTATCGACGAGCGGGGTTGAAATGGGCAGTTTCTAATACTGCCAACATAAACAACCTTTTCTGTTTTTTAGTGTTTCGAGACTTAAAATCTTGAAACTACTTACCATCTCACCTTACCCATGAACGCAATATATCAAGTGATTGTTTATTACCCCTCCATGTTGCGCTCTACGTCACCCTTGACCTCATGCCTACTATCCAATCAACTACTACCTATCCATTATCCATTCAATGCCACTCTCGTGAATTTATGATTCAAAGAACCGTTAATTAATCCCGTTGGGTTATTAACGCAAAATTCAAACATTCACTGCCATCCACGCTCCAATTTTTCCATTATAAACCCTGTTAATTCATAAAAATGGTTACAAGACCCATTTTTGTAACCAAAGTTGATCATTGGAGGTTTCTTTGCCATAGCTCAACCACTGTCTAACATTAACCAATTGTTTTTCTTGTTTAGGGAACTGACATTCAGGTCCACTTGCTCATTTTACAGTTATACTATTTTAACTGTAATCACTCTGTTTCAGGCCTATTTTTGTCATCTTCAGTCTGCAATTTGTTTGACAAAATGCCTCCCAAGGGAAAAGAACTTGCAGAAGTCCCAAATTGTTTGATTCATCCATAGGTCGACTTCCATCATACCCCATTAGTCGACAAAGATTGTAAAATCATTGAGACTTCTTCTCAATTTGATTTATATGAAATCTATTGTTGGATGGAAGATCAACTAATTAACCAAACAAATGAGATAGAGCTCTGGGACTCCCAACTCCCTCACCATATTTTTCCTCAGATATACAGAGCACTTGAATTTGTGAGGAAATTCCATGAATCTTATGATCTCAGTCAGAGAGCAATTATTTCACCCATAGGAGAAATCCTTTGCTTAATCAATTCTGATTCCATTGAAAAAGTGCTGTAGACCCCTGCTACTACACCAACCCATCCTTTTTTCCATGAAAACCTGATAGAAGCCTATCAAAAACTAGACTTTACTAAAAGATCCCAGACCCTTGAACTCTTTCTAGTTATTGATAGTCCTCTGCCTAAAAGAAATCCTCCTTATGATTCATCCATTTTCCTAGATAGAACCAATCAAATCACCTCTATTTTGTCCTATTTCCTTGGTTACAACTCTGATCAAAATGTTAATGAATCCATCCTTGGTTTCTTGTCTATCTTTTCTATTGATTCTAAACCCGCTGTCATTTATGATTTTAGTCAATTCCTAGCTGAAGCAATACATGAGAAATTTGTCAAGTTCAATACTAAAGAAGTATTCAAGTATGCTTCAGTACTTGCTTACCTTTTTATATATTTTTAGGGAGACAAATTCCCATTTTCTTTACAAAATATAGATGAGGAAGGAAATCAATAATCAGTGATACTTTGGACTTCAATGGGGATGAAGTAGAAACAAGAATTTACATATAAACAATTCATAGAACTATTTATTCATCCAGCTACCAGTCTTATGAACAACAATCCAGTACTAAGGATCAATGATGAGCTTGTCAAAATATTACATTTGGTTGATCAAGCTGCAACAGGGGATTGGTATTGCTACCAAAACTATACAGAGATCAAGGGTTTATGGTTGTGAGATTCCACCCTACAAATTGCTCGAGTACCTACCTATCAAAATCTCTACACTGGAATATATAAGGCAGAGGTTAAATGCAGATGAGGTGCACTTTGTGGCTAGAAATAAGAATTCACAATTCAAGCTGAAAGCCCAAGTTGGTCCATTCATCTGTAACACCAGGGCTACAGGAGAGGAAGCAGACAAATTACTAAAGGAGATTAAGTTTGTTCTGAGCTTCACTTGGTCTTATGACCCAATGGGAATAGTTTCCAAGCTCAAGATGAAGAACAAATTTTGCAGCATATCATCACACAACCAGGCCTGCGATAGAACAATATAACAATCAGTTGGAATGGGCAGAGAACACCCTCCAAGAGGCTGAAGAGCAGACAGTTTCTACATCAAACGTGCAAACTCCACTTGCACAAGAAAAGACAACCAAGAGAGGGAGGGAAGAACAATCATCCCCTACAACTGAAGCATCAAGTGAGGTTTTAGGATTGTGAACATAAAGAAGAGGCATAGAATATCTGTGATTGTAGGTATAACACATAAGTATATGAAAACCACATTTCATGGACTTAGAGAGACTATGATCTGTATAGAGTCAGATGCAAAGTCTACACAGTCCCCAACTCATTCCACTACTTCTTAGGAATAGAAGATAACCTAGACCAGTGGAAGAACTCAGCAAGACAAGGAGGAAGACATCTTTCATGTTTTCAGTGAGATCAAAAAGAAGAATGAAGAGTTGAATATGAACACTTACATACAGTTCAGGAAACATTCCTCCAGCTCTTAGGCTAGAATTATTTCAGTGTTTGACTCTAAGAAGGTTAAAATGCAATTGGCTTATTTGTAGGCTCAGGTTCCACAGCCTAGGACTGTTGCTCAATATCAAAAGCAGACCTCTTTTGAGTTCAATGTGAAGGATGTGCATCAAACTGGGCAGATGATTGCTTCAACCTTGAAAAACACTATCATGAGCTTGTAAAAAATGCAAGTAACCTTGGCCAACACTCAGTGACAACTTAAATTGGAGAAAGTCTCCTCATTAGGAAAGGATAGCAAGATTCAATCCTTGGAGAATCTAGTGCTGAAAATGGGATATGATCCCTCAAACATAAACACTGCAAAAGAGCTTATTAAGAAAAATAATGTTGAAGCTGCAACATTAAAGAAGCAGCTAAAATTGGCAGCTTCTGAGGACCCAATGGCCAAAGAAATTGACGAGACAGAAACTCAAAAGTTTGACATGATGAAGCTCATTATAGAACACAATCTACAGATCAAACAAATGGAGGAGTAGATGGAGAAACTGGTCAAAGAAAAAGAGGAAGTCGTTAACAAGGCCTAAACTCCAACGAATATAGTCCCCCTTACAACAATTCCCACCACTAAAGTTTCCACTTCAACTATAGGTACAGAAGAAGGAGATGAACAGCTTGTTGAACCTGTTTAGACCCTGTCTATCCAGATAGGGGAAATCAAGAAGTTGAAGGATGAACTTAAGGAATTACAATTATGAAGCCAGTAGAAGACAATTCACATGCAAATGAGTTGAACAGAGTCAAAGGTCAAATTGAAGTACTATAAAGGGAACTCAAAGAATCCTTCATTGGAAACAAATTGGGTTTATCAAAGGAAATTTTGTGGGAATAAATTATAGAATCAATCAAGGATATTTGGCCATACATCAAGATAGTGTTTGATCAGAAGGATCTCTTGGAGAAAGCTCAGGAAACAGTTGAAACTATTACTAAGAATCTTGAAGACATACCAAAAATTGCTTCTGATATGATCAAGTTCCTGAATTCCAAAGACAGCTATGGGTTTGAGAAATTAGGCATAAGTGATAGAACAACGAATATATTGGAGGTAAAGAAGATCATCACCAAGAAAAAACTCATCCTTCAGCTACAGGAAAAGTGCGGCAATGTCAATAACGTAATTCAGAGGCTTTTCAGTAGGATAGAACCCTTGACCAGCAAGGGTTTACCCTCTATTCTTGTGATCAATGACAAATTGATGCCAATTGAGGATTATGTTCAAAAGCTGACAGAGGTGGGAAAACATGCAGCTTTAGTTTCAAACATCAGAGGTTCAACAACACCAACACTTAGAGTAAATACACTCAGGGATACCTTCTTTATTTTGAATGAAATGAGACACATACTTTTAGTAAAACCCACTTTTACTAAATATACAGAGATGGATTAAGTTTACAGGAGGGTAACTAAGATTTCTATCCCAGATAAGAAACGGTGGGAAGAATTGATAGATTTACTCGACTAGAAGGTAATTGAATAGCATTCAGTTTTTGGAGGAACAATCAACTAGCTTCAATAGTTTTAAATTTTTCCAGTGACAGTCATCAACACCTCAGCACCAAAATAGTGCTAGATCAACTAGCGGTTTTTATTTTGATTTTGTAATAATCTATTTTTTTTAAAAACAATTTAGGATATTTTCTCAGTTCTACTGTTGTATAAATAACTATCTTCACAAATTATCATGGGTTGCACCCTTTAAGAAGCATTTTTAAGCCTCAAATGTACTTGACTTTTCTATATCATTAATATAAAAGAAAAGGATTCTAAATTCTGATTTACACAGTTTTGTGTTTCCTGTAAGTTTTTTTCTTCATATTCTTATGTCTTATAGAGATAACCAGATAGGAATAATTGGGTTTCAATCTATTCCTATAAGCTTCTCAAGTGATAATTTGTAAACTCTAAATCAATAAATCATCAGCGTCTTTTGTAAGCTTAAGCATATTTTGTTAAACCTTCTTAACATAGTTTAAAGTTTTTCATACTTGTGATTATTTAATTTTCAATATGAAGACTATGATAATAATATTATTTCTCTGTTTCTTCTCACCACCATCTTACAAGCTAAAATCACTATGTGAATTTTAATAGCAGCCCTCTGTTTAGATATTAATATTATTAAAAGGGTTAAGCCTCACTGTTTTAAATCTGTCTCCTACATTGGTCCTCCAAATTAAAACAAAACCCCCAAAACAATTATCTTAGATTCCCTGGCTTGATAGCTGACCATTATCATCTCAAAGATGCAATAGTGTCAAAATTCCTTCCATGGGCATAACATCTATGGTTGATTGATTACATGACCACAATGTTTGTGATTTTTCCAGTGTGGGGTTTAGTCTTCATTTAATCAGAAGACTCTTGAAAACCTTTGTTCTACTTCCCTTGAAAACCTTCCATGTATTAATAAATTTATTTTTTGTATTATATATCAATTTATTTTTTATTGTTTTAAAATCATTTTTTCTATATTGTATTATGAGAGGATGTGTAATTTCTTTCCTAATTGATTATAGAATTCTAAGTAATATTTGAAAAATCATTAATAACAAAATAACATTTTAATATTTAGTTTTATAATTTTATACATTTTTATTATAAAAAGAAATATGAATAATTGAAAAAAAATTTCTTATTATAGTTACTTCATGCTTTTTAATATGAAAAAGATCTATAATTTTTTTAATCTTAACAAAAAAATATCTTAATGAGGGTTATATGTGGGTTATATATAAAATATTTGAATGTTCACATTTAACATGGACTTGACACAAATCTTTTTTCAAATTTTGATTTGTCTTGGTGCATTATAATTAAGGAGTTAAGATAGATCTTTGTTGGTAATTTGAAGGAAAATACTAAGAGGTTGGGTAAATCAATATTTGAAGATTGTTAACAATTAATTAATCAATTAAACACATTCAACAAGATAACAATATGCCAATCACATGAAGCTTGAACATCAGAAGTTGATATACGGGTGAAAACCACAAATTATTTTTCATTATGATATAAATATAAGTACCAATTACATATTACATCAAATTATGTACACACTAACTTATAAGAGGCTCCAACACCTTTATCTTTGCAAGCAACCACTTGTTGGAAGTACCAACACCCACTGTTTGTAGGCTTCAACCTGCTAGAGGCACCAATCCAGTGATCTTTACAAGCACCAACCTAAAGGAAACTCCAATCCCCCTCATTTGCAAGCACATACTTTCATAGCCTTTTAGATCCCTCTTTCACCAATTTTCACACTCAGATTTATAGAGTTTTAATTAAAGATACTAGTCATACAATTGTTGAATCTAAGATATGATTTTCCTTGCTCTACATCAACCTATTATTTCTCTAATTTTCTAATTCAATTAAGATTCCTCACAATTATGGAAACTCGCACTATGATCCACTCTCTAATCCAGTTTATCTTCTGCAATTTATTACATAATTCTTCAGATCTCTAAACTTTTAAATGTGTAGCTACTTTGGATATTAGGCAATCAGTCTGCATAACATTTAATCTCCAAATCTATTTCAAATATGCAATAAAGATTTGATCTACTACTAAGCTTCCTTTCCTCTTTTTCTTCTATTTGAGTTGTGTGTTCTATTCATGTCAATAGTAGCTACCGTACCTTGTTTTGCATGGGAGCACATATTCAATGTCAATTATTTTCCTTGTATAAATATGAAACACCTTCAATTTTGTTCCTCTATGACTTTAATTCTTTAATAGAATTTAGAGCATGAATGCCAAATTTTCATCTTTTAGTCTCTGGTGTTCAGCTCCATGGTGTTTATCTCTACCAAGTCATCTTGCCATGTAATTTGGGGTACACCTAGTGTTGGGCGTTATGTAATCAGGGATCTTGTTATCTATTGATTCAACCTATCAACTATCATCCATCCTACTCCAACCCTAGATGGCCAAATGTTTGTTGGAACCATGAACCATGGAGCCATGCTAAACATCAAACCCTAATTTCCTAATCCCTTGTGATTTAGGCTAAGTTCCATATATATTTGGAAAGCTCTTTGAGAGGACTATCCGACCAAACACATTTCATGTGATTTTGATCAAGTTACCTGAAGAAAAAATTCATTCAAATATAGGCTACTCAACAAAAAGCCTAGTCATCATCAACTTAACATAAAGAACCAAGACATCAATAACAACATAAGCAGCATGCATGGCAACTCAACAAGCTTCCCCTAAACTTGACATCACTCGAAATCAATGACTCGACTTGACATAAATGATAACTACTACCAAAAACTGCCAACATACTCAACACTATTCCCCTTTGACATTGAGGGAAACACCTCCTGACATTTCTAGTCGTTGATGGGAACACCCCCACCTTGCAACACTTCCCCTTGTTAGGTTGAATAAGTTGCAACTATATACCATTGTCTTCTCACTCTCCCCCTCTACTTTTGAGGAATGAATGGTTGACAACTCACTCCCTTTAACATCAATGTAAAAGGGATTTAGTTACTCCCCCTGTGATTATTCTCCCCCTAAAGATCTTGAGGTATAACCCTGGATATAACAAGTTGTCGATTTGAAGTTTTTGCCGATTTATGCCAATTGAAAACAACAAAGGGAGGCTTAGGAAACATGCAAACTTTCCATCTCATAGTGCATTGTACTCCCCCTAAACTTATATTTCTCGTGTTGATCTTAAAACTTGGTCTATTTTCTTCTTTCCAACCATATAGCCATGCTCAAGAAATATTTATCCAACTAGCATATTTGCTAATGAAGAACAATAGAAAAGAGCTGAGTGAGACATCACTCCCAAATTCTTCCTTAAATACTCAAAAGGCTCTCAAGCAAGAGGCTTGGTGAAATTACCAACAACTTGCTCCTCTGTGGATATATACTTCGACTTTGCAATCTAATTATCCACCCATTCTCTAAGAAAGTGATACTTTATGGGAATGTGATTGGTCTTTGAGTGAAGAATATAGTTCTTGGATATACTTATAGCAGTACTTGTGTTTTCACATATAATGGGAATGGGTTCATCATAAGTTAACTTCATGTCTTGTAACGTTTTCTTCATGCACAAAATATGAGTACGACTTGTTGTAGCTACTATCTACTTGAAATTAACAGTGGAAAGTGATATAGATGTATACTTTTTTCTTAGCCAAGCCACCAAACAATTCCATAGGAATAAAGCACCACCACTTGTGTTTTTACTACCATCTAGCTTTCCAACCTAATCAACATTTGTCTATGTAGTGAAAGGAATTTTTCCCCTTGGGATACCATATGCAATTGTCCATTCTGGCTCTTAAATACTTAAAATTCCTCTTTGCAATTAAGAGATGACTTTTCTTGGGGGTTGATTTATACCTTGAAACTACACCAATAACTTGCATAATGTTTGGCCTTAATGTTATTAGGTACAAAAAGCTTCCAATTATTGATTTGTACATTGTTTCATTTAACTCTGCTGACTCATCATCTTTGATTAGTTTTCATCCAGTGACCATATGAGTATTGATAAGCGAACATTCTTCTATCGAAAATTTCTTCAACATTTCTTTGAGTTACTTTCCTTGAGAAATTAATATACTTTTTGTTTATTAAGTAATATATAATCCAAGGAAAAATTAGAGTTCCGCAAGCATAAACATCTCATATTAATAGTCCATATTAGTTGCAAACTTCTGGCCAAGTAAATGTCCATCACTACCAAAAATGATGTCATCAACATAAAATACAATAACTAAAAGATTTTCATTTTTAGATTTGATATACAAATTATTCTCATATGTCCCTCTTTTGAAGCCTAGATGCTAATAATAATTGTTTGCCTAATTTTTAATACCATGCCCATGGTGCTTGTTTTAGTCCATACGATGATTATTAGGTTACACACTACCTCAGGATTTTATGACAATTGAAAAACTTTAGGATGTTCTATATAAACCTCTCATTCAAGTTCACAATTCAAGAATGATTATTTTACATCCATGTGATAAACTTTGAAATTATTGTGAGGAAAATGATAGAAACATTCTAATTTCCTCTAATCTTGCTACAGGAGAAAAACTTTCATCAAAATCTATTCCTTCAACTTCAACATAGCCTTTACATACTAATTTGGACTTTTCCTCTCACAACTTGTCCTTCCTCATTTAATTTGTTCCTAAAGAACCACTTTGTGCCAATATGATCTAACTCTTCATTCATGGCTTTTATCCAAAGATTATCTTAGCTTTCTTGAGAAAAATAATTTTGGCTCAATCATGGACAACATAGAAATATGAGATTGAATGGAGTTATTTATTAATATTCTTCAAGTTTGGACTCCTGTTTCCATATTACCAACAATGTGATTTATAAGATGATGTTTTTGAACATACCTGGAGGGGGTCTTTGGGTGAGATCACTTTTCCTCTTCTTCTTCTCTTCTTTCTTCAAGTTTCACTGCTTCATCTTCATTGTCGATCTGATTAGGTGGACTGATAAATATTGGTTGTTTTCTGTGAGATGTAACTCATAATCCACTCTCACATCAATATTGTTAACAAATTTTCATAATATATTATTATAACATATATAGTCTTCACTATGAGTTGAATATTCTAAAAACATCCTTCATCTTCTCTTGCATTGAAATTACCCAAATTGTCATTGTTCTTGATGTAGCACTTGCAGCCAAAGAATTCCAAGTGATTTATTAAGGCTGGTTTTCCATTCCACAAGTTATAGAGAGTCTTCTCACTATTTGGCATAATAAGGGATTTGTTTAAATTATGGATTGTTGTATGAACAACTTAAACCCAAAAAGTATTTGGCAGATTTATTTAATCCAAAGTATCTCTAGCCATTTGTTGCATTGGTCTAATTTTTTTGTGGAGTATTTGCAATTATGAATTTTCTTCTTATCCCATGTTCTTCACAAGAATTATCAAAATCATTCGGAGTAAACTTTGCACCGTTATCTCACCTTAGACACTTCAATTTGTAATCAATTTGGTTTTCAGCCATGGATTTGAAAATTTTGAACCTCATAAACTCTTCAAACTAATCCTTGAAAATTTGATCCACATAAGCCTGTTATAATCAGCAATGATTAGCATAATGTAACATTCACCACTCGGGGTCTTAGTTCTTGAGGGCCCACATAAGTCTATATGAACTAGTCGTAAGGGACTAGTAGATAAGTTTTCTTTTGACTTGCAAGGCACTCGAAGTTTCTTATAAATTTGGCATGATTTACAAATTGTATTATTTGGATTTGATATTTTTGGCAAGTCCCTCACAACTTTCTTTTTGTTGAGATTTATAATATGGTAAAAATACAAGTGTCCCAACCTCCTATGCCATAACTAGCTCTCATCACACTTTCCCATAGAACTTCTTTCATTGTCTTCATTTAATATGTATACATGACATGATGTTCGTATAGCTCTTGCCACTGCTTTCCCTGTGTTTGCAGTGTTTATTTCAAATCCTTTGAAATAAAAAGCAACATCGTACCCCTTATCACACATTTGAATCACACTCAATAAGTTGTTCTTAAGTCCATCCATAAAAATTAGGTTTTGAGCCTTACCTCTTCCATTGAGAAAGTTATTGTTTCCTTTGCCATGTTATTTCCTAGAGCATCATTGCTAAACTTAACATTGTTTGTCCTATCTTCTCTTAATGACAAGAATTTGTTACAATCACCAATCATATGTTTAGAACATTTATCGTCCACATACCAATAAATTCCTTGGTTTTAGGCATATAAGACAATGCCACATTCTTCAATATTTTATTTTATTTTTCTTCTTCCACGTATTGGTTTCCTCTTGAGCTTGCTTAATCTGAGGAGATGATTTGAATTTTATGGTTCTACAATCAACTATTTTATGATAATAGTTATGATAGATAAAATTCAATATAATATAATAGAGGATAAAATGCATTGCTATCCCTAGGATCATTCCTATGTAGATTTACAAATCTGCTATCTGTGTTTGATTGATAAGGTTTATTTCTTATCTAATTATTTCCAAGATATCCTCTACGGCTTATAGCCTTATGTAAAAAATTCATACATGAATAATATTAGCCATTTAAAATGTTTTGGTACTTGGGAGAAATTTATATTTGAGGATACAATTTATTGATTCTTGATTAACTTCTCCTTGAGGGGGATGAGGTCTTCATTGATTTATTACTTGACCTTGGTGGCTCTTCGAATTTTTTTTATAACCTTTCTTTTGCTAATGTTGAGTTGCATTGTTGTCCTTTTATTTTATTTTCTTCTACTGATTATTTTCATTTCCTTTGGATGCATTGTTGTACGGTCCTTTGACTGCTTCAACATAGTTGATTGGTTCGTTTTATTTAGATTTTTGGTGCTTGATTCTCCTTCATAGATTACACAAATTTTGATGAGAGGATATATTTGAATTCTCAGGATCTAATCTAACTTGTCATTTCCTTTAATAACATTTGAGTTTTGGTTCAACTAAATCTTGGTTTCCTCTAATTCCTTTCTAAGAGAGTCTATCTCATCTTCTATATTTTCACACTCCTTTCCCTTCTCTTTTAGCTATTGTAACAAAGTTCCTTCAATATTATTTGCTTCTTCCAAACTAAATTTTAAAAGAATAAGTGACGAATCTTCAAATTTATTCTTCTATTTTTCAAAAGTTGCCAACATCTCTTTACACTTCTTATTTTTTTTCCAAAACCTTTGAATTTATTCTAAGGCATTGAACAATATACCCTCGAAATATACTTGAGCCTCTTCTTCATCAAACTCAACTTCTCTCTCATCTAGAGTTTTGGAAGATATGAACGTGAAGTCCTTCATTGTTTCTTTGGTTCTTTATTCATCAGAGGATTTTTCTTCTTCATATTCTAAGGAATTATTCCCTTCTTGGGTACAGAAACTATTCTTATTCAACTTCTTTTCCTTCTTTACTTTCCTATATTTATTCTTCTCTTGATGATCATATTCATTCTTCTCTTCCTTATGTGGACATTTAGATACATAATGACCTACTTTTCCATAGTTAAAGCATTTGAAAGGTAACTTACTTTTGTACTTTCTAGATCCTCTCTTCAATCTTCTAATATAATTTTCTTCTTTTTCATAAGATCCATAACTCAAGTCTTCTTCATATTCTTTGATCTTCTTACCAGTTTTGAAGGTTTCCTCCTTTGAGGTAGATAT
>APFE030732958.1:95765-136563 GCA_000404065.3 Pinus taeda | reverse complement strand
GGGATATACCAAATTTGACTCATCCACCCAACCAAGTGGGGATATACCAATTGTTTATATATGACAAAAACAAGAAATCTTACATCATCCATCCCATGTAAAGTGGGGATATAAATTACATCATTTTTCCAAGAGGACCCATTCAAATGTATGAGAAGACATACCACACCCTAGACTTTTACACGACTTGAGCAGCAAATGGTATAAATATCTGAAGCCATAGCTGGACTCAGCAACCATAATGCCAACAATGTTGAATGTACATGAAGGCTAATGCTCCCCCTGAATTGGTGCTACCTGTGCATTGTTAACAGGTCAAAGATCAAGACATCTTTGTTAGTCAGATAAAATTAATGAACAAAGCATATTAATCATCAATATTAATCAGAGCACCCATATCAGAGCCTACCCCACTGTTTTTCTTGTCTGAAAAATATATACGCTTCTTGACCCACAAAAACCTGCGTGTGTACGCGACTACACTTCAGGAAACACGCGTATGATCACCTTTCTCTGAAAAGTTTGATTTAACAATAGGATGATGCAGCAACTACTCCCAGCTTTTGTCTGAGATATTCAAATGTCTCTCTAGGTAGTAGTTTAGTGAATATATCAACAACTTGTTCTTTGGAGGGAACATAATCTAATTTGACCTTTTGTTTAAGCACTTGTTCATGTAGAAAATGGTATTTGATGGGTATGTGCTTGGTCTTGGAGTGCATGACTGGATTCTTTGAAATACTGATGGCACTTGTATTATCACATAGAATGGAGATGAGTGGAATACATGTTATCTAAATTTCTTGCAATGTTTGCATCATCCAAAGTAGTTGTGTGCAGCAAGATGCAACAGCCACATATTCTGCTTCAGCTGTAGATAACGCAATTGAACTTTGTTTCTTGTTGAACCAAGACGCTAACTTGGAACCCATATAGAATGTACCACCACTAGTTCTTTTTCTGTCATCAACACTTCCTGCCCAATCTGCATCTGTGAATGCATGAAGAGTAAGATCTGTATCTCTAGGATACCATAAACCATTGTTCTGTGTTCCTGGAAGATATTTGAAAATCCTTTTGACTGCCTGAAAGTGTGATTCCTTTGGATTTGCTTGGAATCTTCCAATGATTCCTACTGATGTCAGGTCGAGTACCTATTAGATAAAGCAGACTGCCAATCATGGATCAATAAGTTGGTTGATGTATTACTGTTGATTCATCATTTGAGCTAAGACTGCATCCTGTTACCATTGGGGTACATACCAGTCTAGAATCTTCCATTCCGTACTTTTTTAATATCTGTTTGACATATTTGGTTTGTGAAAGAAAAATACCATCTTTAATTTGTTGAACTTGTAGACCAAGAAAATAGGTAAGTTCACCAAGCAAGGACATTTCAAATTCTTGCTGCATTACTGAGGCAAAATTCTGACTCATGGATTCTTCATTGCTACCAAAAATGATATCATCAACATAAATAATAATAATTAACAATTTATTAGTTTCAATCTTTGTATATAGATTGTTATCTGTTGAACCTTTTGTAAAACCTTGTTGGTGTAGATATTTGTCAAGACGGTAATACCAAGCCCTTGGAGCTTGTTTCAGACCATAGAGGGCCTTTTTGAGTCTCCATACAAGTTTTGCATCATTTCCAATAATGAATGCTTTTGGTTGTTCAATATAAACTTCTTCTTCTAAATCTCCATTCAAGAAGGCTGATTTTACATCCATTTGATATATTTTGAATTTATGAAAGCTAGAAAGAGCAAGAAACATCCTCATGGCTTCACGTCTGGCTACAGGTGAAAAATTTTCTTCAAAAGCTATACCTTCTTGTTGAGCATACCTTTTACAAACAAGTCTGACCTTGTTTCTAATGATTTCTCCATTTTCATTCAGCTTGTTTTTGAATATTCATTTCATTCCTATAATATTTTTATCATGATGTCTAGGAAATAGTTCCCAAGTATCATTCTTTTGAATTTTCTCAAGTTCTTCATCCATGGCCTTGACCCAACATTCATCTTTGCATGCTTCATTCACATTTTGATTCGGTGGAGGATAGTAATGCTAGATAGCTTGAGGTCCCCGTAATAGTTCTTCGTGTCTATACACCTACCTCTTTTTCCCCTAAAATTTGAGTTTCTGGATGATTTTTCTGAACATACCTGGACAAAGTCTTTTCTTCTACCATTATCTCTTCTTCTAGTGCTTCATTTGTTTCTTCTTCAATATCATTTTGATTTGATGTGGGAAAATTGTTCCCATCTTCTTCATTGTCATAATCTTCTGTTTTTATCTGTTTCGGATTTTTTCATGCTTCATCAACAACAACATCAATGCTTTCAACAATTTTTCCAATTCTTTTATTATAACATTTATATCCTTTACTTCTGGAAGAATAACCAAGAAGAATACCTTCATCTACTCTGGGTTCAAACTTACCAAGTTTTTCATCAGTCCTTTTGATATAATATTTGCTTCCAAAAACTTTAAAGTATTTACAGTAGGAATCTTACCATACCAAAGTTCATGTGGAGTTTGAGTGATATTTACCCGAACATTTGCTTGGTTGAGAATAGTTATGGCAGCGAATGCAGCTTCACCCCAGAAGGTTGTAGGAGTTCTAGATTCATCTAGCATAGCTCGAGCCATTTGTTGAGTAGTTTTGTTCATTCTTTCTACCACTCCATTTTGATGAGGAGTCCTTGCGGTGGAGAATTTCCTTTTTATTCCATGTTGTTCACAAAAATCAAAGAATTCATCCAAGGTAAATTCCCCTCCTTGATCAGATCTGAGGAATTTGATTTTTTGATCTAATTCATTTTCAACCAAAGCTTTGAAGCTTGGAACTTTTCAAATGCTTCATCTTTATGCTTTAGTATACCTATCCAACACATTCTGGAAAAATCATCAATGAACAAAATAAAGTATTCTTCTCCACGAGGTGACTTTTTCTTTCATGGTCCACATAAATCAATGAAGTGAGCTCTGGTTTTCTTACCTAATTGCCATGGTCTGCATATTGTATTTTTATGGATACTGATATTTGGAAGATCACAAATAGCCTTGAATCTGCATGATTTTCTTATTTGAGAAAAGCTTAGATGTCCCAATCTTCTATGCCACAGCCAGTTTTCATCATTTTTGCTTAGATAACACTGTTGTTGTCGTCCGTTGAGTATGTATAAGTTGTTTGGAGTTCTTGTACATTTGATCATAGTCTCCTCTGTATAAAGTTCATGAACAACACATCCATTTGATCGAAACACCACTTCATTTCCTTGATCACACATTTGACTGACACTCAACAGGTTATGCTTTAAACCGTCTACATACATAACATTTCTAGCTTTAACCTTTTCTTTCAAGAAAACGGATCCTTTACCTTTTATGACAACAGGAGTGTCATTTCCAAATGAAACATTCTTTTCCTTTTCTAAGGCATTATATGAGTGAATTTTTTCTTTGTCACTTGTCATGTGTTTTGAGCATCCACTGTCGATGTACCACTGATTTTCTTGTCCTTCTGCAAGCAAGGCTATACCATGTCTTTCTGTTTGACATTATTTCCTTCTCCATATCTTGAGATTTAATGGAGTTTTCTCCTTTTGAGATGATTGCCGGAATTTTCTCCTGCATTCAGATTATTCATGACCAAAGTTGTTACAAATTGAGAATTCTATTTCATTTTCAAGAAGAGAAAATTTATTATAGGAAATTTTCTTGACCCCTGTTACATTCCTTTGATTTTGTGCTTCTCTAGTCATGATGATTTTGTAATCAACACATTGGGCAACTTTGTGTCCAAAATTATGACATGGAAAAGATTGCGCATTAAAGAAGTTCCTGCGACTATTGAATCTATTGACCTGGTGATTGTAGTTTCTATTGATATTAATCTTTGGAGAAAATTGAGTATGATTTAACTGAGATTGATTGTGGCTTCTATTCATCCTTGGAATAAATTGAGTCTGATTTACCTGGTGATCTACTTTATGCCTTTGCTAACAATCGTCATATTGTTCACTGGTCTTTTCTGTATCAAGATAGCTTTTAGTGGAGGTTGGCGGGTTTTGTGATTGAGATGCTTCTTCAGTATATCCAAGACCTATATTTATCAGAGGAGAACATTGTACTTTGATAATTTCATCTAAGGTTTCTGACCCTTTAACAAATCTAAGATTGAAAGGTTTCGTTTTCTCAAGATCCTTTCTTATACCCACAATTTCACATTCTAGTTTTTCATTGTGTTTTTCCTTTTCAGCAAGTTGGTATGTCAAGGTATCTTAATCATATTCTTTTCATCTAAACAGATTTTGAGTTTATAAATTTCTTCATGAAGTTCATCTTCTTCTAAAGCATCCAAAAGATTATCATCGTCATAAGCCATTAGAAGTCTAGAGTCATTACTATTTTCATCTTCATCACTATTTGATAAACCATTGCTATCTTCATGAGTATAGTAACTTATTTTATTTACAACTTGTTTTCTATTCCATTTTGCATATTCCTTCCCTTTTTCATATTTATATTTAAGAGGAAATTTGGCAATATAATGACCGACTCTGCCACAAACAAAGCATTTGAAGGGTATCTTACCTCTAAATCTTCTGGAACCCCATTGAAGCTTCTTGACAAAGTTTACCTCATCTTCTTCTTCTAAAATATGTCATGATTCATTGTGCTCTTCCTTTCCTTTTGCTGCAGCTTTAAATGTGGCTTCTCTCATATCTGATGGACCTCCTTTTCTCATCTCAAAGGCAGTCAAGATTTCATGAAGCTGTGTCATAGTGATAGTCTACAAATCCTATTTTTCTTCTATGGCAGACACTTTTGATTCAAATTTAGCAGACAAGGATCTCAAAACTTTCTCAACTAAGGTAACTTCCTTTATATCTTCACCCAGATTATTCATACAATTAACAACCTCATCTATATGTAGGAAGTAACTAACTATACTTTTATCACTGTGCATCTTAAGAGTTTCATACTAAATTTTGAGAGTTTGAAGTTTAGCATGTTTTACCTAAGAGTCTCCTTCGTAGCTCAGAATGATTTTGTCCCATATTTCTTTGGATGATTTGAGTTGCATGAATTTGACAAACTTTGATTATGAGAGACTTCCCAATAAGGTATTGACAGCTTTGGCATTGGTTTCATATTGCTTGTTACCTGTCGTATCTGTAGGAATTGCTATTGGAAATGTATATCCTCCTTCCACAATTTCCCAGACATCCGTTCCAAGTGATTATAGATAGGTTGTGGTTCTTATTTTCCAATAAACAAAGTTTCTCCCATCAAATATTGGCGGTCTGATGGATCCCATGCTTTCTTGATTACTCATGATGATGGATCTCCCTTCAAGTGATCAATCTTCTTCTGAAGTACCTGCTCTGATACCAATTGTTGGAAATAATACTAAGAGGGGGGTGAATCAGTATTATCATATCAATAATTTAATTCCCAAAGGGATTTATATACGCTACTTCAGCTAAGTGAACTAGCGTGTATACGTGACTGTACTTAAAGAAACTAGTGTATATGCAGAGAACTTTTGATTTAGGCAGTTTATCATGTATTGAACTTTAACTAGTATATCAAAGATTTATTAGAAAAAAGCAGAATAAATCATCACACATAAGCAACACACATGAACACCAAGATATAAGGTGGAAACCCAATGTGGGTAGAAACCACCTACAGTTGTCGTCTCTGTCTTCATTTAATAATAAGAAAATCTATTTACAATCTTGCACTGGTGCAGACTTATACCAGTAAGCAAGCACCCACTTGCAAAAGGTTATAACCTTATCTCATTCTCCAACTTCTACTGGAAGGGAACTACAACCCCCTAGCTCTTGTACTAGCCGATATGTTTACTAGTATGTAGGTGCTAACCTACAGAAGGCTACAACCTTATTTCTTCCTTCAGGGACCACGTTTCATAAATTTTCAGACTAGATACTCCTGGAACACAACACCATAATCTAAAGGCCATGTTTCATCCAATTTTCATACAGGACCCATCAACAATATTGAAGATCAAAATCAATCACCACTGCAATACAACTATCAAATACATCTGCATCAACCAATCATTGAAACTCAAACATCACACCTGAATCAATTAATCACTTTGAAAACCCATCATCACTGTAGCAAATCATAATCAATCAATCTGATCATTCAGAATACTGTCACCAAAATAAAGTCACCGGAATACAGTCACCAGAGCCACAGCAGAACCTAGAACTCTACAACAACAAACAGAAACAACTAAAATATACTTCATAAGGTATACGCTACTCCCCTTTGTCGAACTTGCGCGTATACGCGCTTTTATCAAAGCCAAAAAATGTACACATATATAAATATTAATTCATAATTTTGCAGCTATTCCAGACTTCATTTATACCTAGATCATAACATTTACAGAATAATACATGCGCTAGTATTCAGATCTAGACTATACATGATCAAACCATATGATGACAATTCATTTCAAGCCTTAAGATCCCAATCCATCATTAGATATTTTCCCTCATCAACTGCTAAGGTTCATCCTTGGTTTAGATCAGGCAACACACCATAATCCAATAACCTGCATACTAGATCTCACACTTCATCAGATATTCGATACTTACACATCTGGCCTAATGATCTTCTCCTCCTTTTATAGTTTTAGGCCTTTCTCAACACCATGGACCAAAACCACTTAGGACCAATACCTTGGACCAAATACCTAGGGTCAATACCTTGGACCAGATACCTTGGACCAATACCATGGATCAAAATACCATGGATCCAATACCTCGGACCAAAAACTTAGTTTCCAAGATATACATGCTTTTCCTTTTGTGCAAGTGTGTGTGTACATATACGCTACTTGTGGTAATTGAACCTGCATGTATACATAGCTTGGTCAAGGTGAACCTGTATATACCTCTCTTTCTTCATGTTTGGTAGCCTAATTTGTACTTCTTTGCTATTAACCTACTGTACTGTGATTTTTCATTTGAGTGAGTTGCTATCAAGGACAACACCTGTGTGAATCATAATGCCAACAGAGCCTCAGTCATTTGAGGAAGTTATTGGGAAATTAAAGCATTGCTATGAAAATCCAAAGCATAAGAAAAAATCTCAGCAAGTATGGAAAGAGAAAGATATAAGTAAAGGTTAAGGGTAGCCAAAAAGAATAAGACCTCAGAATGCAGAAAATAAAGAGAATGTTGCACTACATAAGAGGTTCAATGCAACTAGAAAGGGACATGGAACACGACAACAGAATAGAGGTGATGGTACAAGATAGTTGGGGTGTTGGACATGTGGTAAGGAACATCTTAAGAGGGATTGTTCGTAGAATCAAGGTGGTATGCATCAGATCTATAGTGCACCGGAGGCGCAAAATGTTGGGGATTTTGGGTAGATCATTCCTCGTATCTATGCAATGTTGGATAATAGGTAGGCATATCATCAGACATCTATCGTTGAGATGGATGGTAAGCTTTGTGATCAAGTTGTTTCTATTTTGATTGACCCTGGATCTAATTATGGTTATGTTAACCCTGACTTGGTAGATAAGTGTGGTTTGAATAAAGAAGTGCATGCAGAATCTTAGTTAGTGCACTTGGCTACATGTACAAAGAAGAGAGTTCATCACTGGGTAAGAGCTTCTGCATTTGAGTTGAGTGGTATGCCTGATTCAACACATTTGAACTTATTACCGTTGGGGTCATATAATACACTTTTGGGTATGGACTAGCTATATCTTCATATTACCAAAGTAAACTGTTATGAAAAGTCCATTGAGTGCTTGGATAATAATGGGGACTAGAGAATCTTGGAGGGTAAGAAGAAAGCAACATCAATTAGGATGGTGACATCTATGCACACAAAACGAAGTCGCAGAAAAGGGTGTGTGTTATTTGCAATACACATTTCTAGTGATAAAGGTAAGGAGGATGAGGATGCAAAGATATTGAGTAGGTACCTAATCTTACAATAGTTTTAGGATGTGTTTCCAGTAGAGATCTCAGAGTTTCCGACTCAAAAATAAGTATACTTCTCCATCATCAAAGACACCATACCAGATGAGCACTCTAGAGTTAGTAGAATTGAAGTTACAATTGAAGGAAATTCTTGACGAGGGATACATTAGGCCAAGTGTATCACCGTGGCGTGCGCCCGTCTTGTTTGTGAAGAATAAATATGGTACTCTCAGGTTATTCATTAATTACAAGCAATTGAACAAGGTGACCATCAAGAACAAGTACCCATTTCCGAGGGTTGATGACTTATTTAATTAGTAAAGGGAAAAACAATGTTCTCAAATATTGATTTGGGATCCAGATATCATCATGTACACATCAAAGAAGAGGACATTTACAAGACAACTTTCTGAACCAGGTATCGGCATTATGAGTTTTTTGTAGTTAAATGTGGTTTGATTAATGCTCCAACTACTTTTATGTGCTTGATGAATAATGTGTTGCTTCCTTATCTGGAAAAGTTTCTTATTGTATTCATTGCTACATTTTTATATATTCTAAGAATGAGGAAGAGCATGTTGAGCATTTAGCATCAGTGTTGAGACTATTGAGAGAGAATTAGTTGTATGCAAAGCTCATTAAATGCAATTTCCTTCAGAAAAAATTACATTAGTTGGGGCATGCGGTCTCCACGAAAGGCATAGAAATAGATCCAAAGAATATGAGAGCTATCATGGAGTGGGAAGCTCCTATAAATGTGGATGAGGTAAGATCATTCATGGGGCTAGCAGGATATTATTGGAGGTTCACCTAGAACTTATCTTTGATTGCATATCATAGTACTTCATTATAGAGGAAAGGTAAGAAATTTGAATGGACAGAGGAATGTGCAACAAGTTTTGAGCAGTTAAAGAAGTTGTTGACAAACACTCCAGTGTTAAAGATTGTAAACGTAGGCAAAGAGTTCGTAATGTGTACAAATGTTTGCAAGAGAGGACTTGGTGGGTCCTTATGAAGGAGGCACATGTAGTATGTTATGAGTCATGGAAACTAAATGAACATTGTCAGAACTATCTGACAAATTATCTGGAGTTGGCAGTGATCATTCATGCGTTAAAGATGTTGAAGCACTATCTTCTTGGTAGGAGTTTTGTATTGATGAGAGATCATAGTGGGTTAAGATACTTGTTT
The DNA here is from genome assembly GCA_000404065.3 of Pinus taeda. NCBI lineage: Eukaryota > Viridiplantae > Streptophyta > Pinopsida > Pinales > Pinaceae > Pinus > Pinus taeda. Next base: position 127,378 of record APFE030732958.1, on the reverse strand, counting down.
TACCAGCCGAATCTGAATGTCGGCCAAGCTAGATGGTTTCCCATGATCAATGAGTTTTACTTTGAGATCAGGTATATCAAGGGTAAAGAGAACATGGTTGAAAATTCTCTTAGCATACGGATACATGTAAATCACATTGCAACTATGATTTTGATCCAGGTGGATATTGGTGGCCACCCACCTATTCCACTTGGACCTCCACCATTGTTTCTTTCAGTTTTTTAGTTTCCTTATTTGTAGCACAATTTACTATTTTTGGTAGTTTTTCGTGTCCTAAACATGCGGAGCCATTTTGAGGCCCTAAATGACATTTTTTGGAAAGCTTGGAGCAACATGGGATAATGAACCAATGTTTATCACTCAAAAGCTATAGTCTGCGATAGATCTTTCTAACGAGGTATTGTGTATGTCAAATGGAGATCGTATGCCAAAGTTACGACCCCGGGAAGTTGATGTACCAATTTACCCAAATGGGGCCCATAGTTTGGTGCTTCATCTCCTAGGGTTATATTTTGGGATGTTTAGGGTTTTCCATTGTTTCTAACGATAAATAGGCCTTCGAATCTCATTGTAACACAATTCATAGTCATGTAGCTGCCACATATCTTCTCATAGATAAGCTACCATCGCCTTAGCTGGTTTATTTCCATTTCTATTTGTAAGCATATTTCAGTATTTTATATTAATGAAATGAAGTATTATTTCTCCTACATATCTGTATTTATGGTTATATCTGTAATTTGTTGTCTTCCTATTTAAATATGGATCAGTGGTATCAAATCGGTCTTATCTTTATTTGTTTTTATTTGCATGTCCCCAACGAGGTCGGGATATAAGGAGTTACGGCTTGAACTGGTCGAACCTTTGCAAGACCAGCCTCGCAAATCCCGATGGCCTCCCATGGTGGATGAAAAGAAAGATGAGGAGGTAGGAGATCCTATCAAAATCTTGCTCAAAGAAGCCCTCGAGCGATAAAGGAATGTGATGATGGAAAACTTTTCCCAGATCCTTCAGCGACTACCCAAGGGCAATGCATCTACTTCTAACAGCTACTTTGGAAACACTACACCCTTTAAGGTTCAAGTTAAATTTGAAATCCTCATATTCCAGGGTCACATAGATGCATATGTCGTAGATAAATGGTTAAATCTACTAGAAGGTTATTTTTCTATTCGTGATTTTTCCAGCTAGGAAAATATCACTTTTGCACTTCTCAAAGCAGCCCCCCACATCAAGGACTGGTGGGAAACCTACTCCGAGCAGAAGGATGAAAGTACGGGCTCACTAATTTTAGCCGCACCCACATGGAATTCATTGTGGGATGCCATCAAGGAGTAGTACTACCTTGTCAGGAGCTATAAGGACAAACACATAAAGTGGGCCACGCTACGGTAGGGAAGGGACCAAGATGTGTCATAGTTCACAAATATTTTTCATACCCTTCGTACAAAGTTGGGTATCAAGGATTCTGAGTGGCATTTGGTACTCAAATACTGTGACTACCTACATAGGTACATCTAGGACGAGATGGAGTTCCTATACATCTCCTTACTTGGCATGGTGTACTGATATGCTGTCAAGATCAAGCAGAAGTTTAAACAAAAGAAGAGAGACTTTGGATCTGCGAATCCGAAAAACAAAAGACAAAGCCAAGGGGGGGTGACCCAAGACAAACCATCGAAGTCGCAAGAAAATAACAATGCCACCAAGTCAAAGAAGGACACAGGAAAGTGGTGTGAGTTCCATAAGAGCCCCACTCATAACACAAGTGAGTGTCAGACCAAGCAGTCATTGGTGGCCAAGTTGAAGGTTTCAAAATCAGATGCAAGTTCTGACCGTTAGTCAGAACCTGACAAGAGGAAAGACAAAGGGAAGTAAATCATTGATGTGAAGCCCAATGCCATTGTTGCCACTGCCAAGGTCCAGAAGAATGAGCTTAAAGATCCAGAGGAGGGGGAGTGTCTTTTCCACTCACAAATGTGGGTGAAGGGTTTGTCGTTGCAATTCATTATCGATAGTGGTAGCCAAAAGAACCTCATTTCAGTATAGGTCATGAATCGGCTGGGCCTACTGACCACCCCACACCCATAGTCATGCAACATTAGGTGGCTTCACCAAGGGTGAGATCTCTGAGTCCGCTAGCAGTGTTACCTTCCCTACAGCATCAAGCCCTTCACAGATGAGGTATTGTGTGATGTTGCACCTCTTGATGTTTGTGATGTATTATTAGGCCAACCATACTTGTGGAAGCGACATGTTGTGTATGATTCAAGGCCTCACACTGTTATTATTTCTTTGGGTAATTCATTATACAAGATATCAGAGGTAGCCCCACCTACTGCCACCTCTTTGATCTCTACTAAAAATGCAGTAAGATCATCTCCCAGACTAGGAAATTCATTTTCTATCTGGTTTGTTCCCAAAGTAAGGGGAAGATAATCACCACATGCATTACCCCTGTGAAGGGTTCCTCCACGCAGCAGTAACAATAGACAAATACAGTCATGAAATAATACAAGAACATCTTCTCCTCACCAATAGGGGTACCGTTGCACTATCAGGTCAATCATTCATTCTACCTGACTCCTAGAGCACCTCTTCCCAACGGGTCGATATATCACCGCTCCATTCTGGAAAATGCCAAGTACAAGTAGCAACATGATCAACATCAGGTACCACACAAGTTTCAAGTGGGTGACAAAGTCTGGTTGCAGCTATAGAAAGAATGCCTTACAAGAGCCCATCAGAAGCTCGGACCACTCTGATATGGTCCTTACATCATTACCAAGGTTGTGGAAAACAATGCTTTGGAGCACAGCACTCCCCCATTCCTTCGCTTTCACTGAGTGTTCAATGTGTACCGCCCTCGACCATGCTTTCCACCATTACTAGGCACATCAAAGGTTGCAGAAGAACTCCCTAGGGACCAAGTTCAACAGAAGTTTTCTCATCTCATGGAGGAACTCAACGCAATGGGGACCATTGCTTCCTAAGGGGGGAGGAGTGATCCAGCTGGATATTGGTGGCCACCCACCTATTCCACTTGGACCTCCATGATTGTTTCTTTCAGTTTTTCAGTTTCCTTATTTGTAGCGCAATTTACTTTTTTTGGTAGTTTTTCAGGTCCTAAACTTCTGGAGCTGTTTTGAGGCCCTAAACAACATTTTTTTTTCAGAAAACTAGGAGCAACATGGGTCCATGGATTGATATTTCTCACTCAAAAGTTGTAGTCCTCGGATATGTCTTTCTAACAAGGTATTGTGCACATCAAATGGAGATCGTATGACAAAGTTACGACCCCGAGAAGTTGATGTACCAATTTACCCAAACGGGGCCCATAGTTTGGCGCTTCATCTCCTAGGGTTAGGTTTTGGGATGTTTAGGGTTTTTCATTGTTTCTCAACAATAAATAGGCCTTCGAGCCTCATTGTAACACAATTCAAAGGCATGTAGCCGCCACATCTCTTCTCGGAGATAAGCTACCATCGCCCTAGCTAGTTTATTTCCATTTCTGTTTGTAAGCATATTTCAGTATTTTACATTAATGAAATGAAGTATTATTTCTGATACATCTCAATATTTATGGTTATATCTTTAATTTGTTGCGTTCCTGTTTAAATCTGAATTAGATTTTTTATGGGATAGACATACAGGATACGATTTTACAGGTATGTCAGCAGGATGACAGGTATAGAGATCTTATACATAGGTTACAATAGAGTATAGGTAAGTATGGAAATTCCTTGCATGCGCATTATGCCAATGGTTGATTGAATATTCAATCATGGAGAAGTGTGGAAATTCCATACATGACCACAACGTCTGTGATTTATCGATTACATGGGCACAACGATTGTGGTTTATTGACTATTCTCATGGATAATTGTGGCAATTGCTTGCAAAAGCACAACATTTGTGGCTGATTGACTATTCTCATGAAATTTGTTGATATGCTAAGTGTGAAAATCTCCTGCATGATCACGATTGATTATTTTAGTGAAATGTTATTTTCAGTGTGGGGTTTACTGAAGAAGACTCTTGAAAATGTTTGTTCTACTTCCCTTTCATTTGAAATGAAATCATTTTCTCTTCTTTCCTTTGAATCACTAATTGGCGAAGAAAACAACAATGGGAAAAATTTATTTTCTAAGAGTGATGTTAATGATTTGGATTAGTGTATAAATTCCTTGCATGAGTTTACAAAGTTTTATGGTTTAAACACTACATTAATTCAAACACCATTTATCTAGTTGTATTAATAAAAAAAAATTATATCAAAAAGATTTTTATTATTATATTTTTAATGCTATCTCTTGGCTTTGATTCTAGGAATCTTACAAATTGAAAATCGTAAGAGACACTTTCATAGAGAGGTTAGTTTATCTTTCATCATGGGGCATCAAATAGTTTCCCATGGATAGATCATCATAAAAAACTATTATGAGTGCATGGTTTTGGTAAAGTGTATAAAGGAGCTTAGAATGATGTCACAAGTTTCTTTTAAAGTTTTTAATTCAAAAACTGGGAGGCTCACAAAGGTTTTGATAGGGAATGCAAATTTTTGAGGAAAGTTTGATATAAAAATATGATTAAAATCACAACTTTTATTATTCAAACTTTCAAATTAAATTTTTGATATTCCCATTAATGTCAAACAAAGGCTTAGAGAAGTGGTTATATCTTGAGGGTGAAGAAGAAAGTGAATTGAGTTTGCTTTAAAAGTTGAATATACTAATAGTTATCATGCAAAGGATGGAACCATTTCCATTACCATTGTTTCATTGTGATCTAAAATCTAGAGAGGAGCTTCTTGGAAAGATACACCGACATATTTAATATAATTTAGCATCACTTTTATATGTTTTGAAAATTTTAAGGATTCAACGCTCACTTCAACACATACATTCAAAGGATCCATTGGCTACATTGTTCTATGCATTATTTGAACTAGATAGCATATTAAAAAAAAATCTATGATATTATATGACCTAGATAGCATACTAAACAATGTTGACAATGCAATTTTTAATAGAAATTAATAAATCACAAACCTTACAATGTGTTGAAAATAGAAACAAGAAATGTTAAAAATAACATCTAAAAATTCTAATTTAATTTGTCCTTGAATTAAATTGAGAATTAAATTGTAATTCTTCTCATATAGGAACTTTTAATAGTTAACTAAGTTAAGTTGACTTAGTTATCTTAGTAAATTTGAGTTGGAAGTCTATCTGGAGTCACGTAAGTGTGATCCCTAAATTTTAGGGGTCCAGATTAAGTTTATTAGAGTTGTAATTAGATAACTTAGTCTAACTGAGTTATAGTCAGTTAAACTAGTTCTAAATTTTGGAGGAACTAGTAGAGGTATAGTAGTGGATTAGTGTATGAGTGCAACAAATTGTACCACACCAGTTAACTAAAGATTCACTCACAAATAATTCATGCATGTTAGTTTAGAGGAAGACCCAATTAAGACTAGATTGTAGGGACAATGTACTATCATTTGTATAATTTTCCGGTTTGTACAGATGGTGCATGCAATCAGTTGAAGACTTAAGTTTGGATTGCGCAATTATGGAGGAAGGATTTCCTAACTAAATATAGGTTGATTCTCTCCGGAATTTTGCAAGGAAGAAGGGGCTTGGAAGGTGACAAAATAGGCTAAGTGTTGGCATGAGCTTGCTTGTGAGCAGAGAGTTAGATTATACTTGTGCAAGAATTGTTCTAGTGTGAACAGGCATTGTATTTTCTTCTCAGATCTCAAGGTTAATGCAATATATATATATATATATATATATATATTATATATATTATATATATAGTATATATTATATATATATATATAGTAGGGGTTTTGAGTAGTTTCTTTCCCCAGAGAAATATTTTGTTATGTGCCATTGATATTCTTCCTCTTTCTGATTATTATTTTCCTCAATCAAGTTATTGGTTTCCGCTATAAAGAGTAGAGTAGATTCTTGTCTTATGTTTTAGTATATCACATCATCTGTTGAATATACAGAAAAATATACATGGTGTCAAAGTTGAAGAAAATATAGAAGAGGATATTTCAAGTTTGTTCTGCAGGTGAAAAATTGAATTTTCAGTTCATACTTCAGATCAACAATATGGATTTCTATGGTTTGATACTTGAGTATGCCTTGGATGGTAGGTTGAATTGCATAGCCTAGAAGGACAATATGGAAGTAGTGCTAGAAGACAATAACATCAAGGAATTCATTGATCAAGACATTCCTAAGCCTCCAACATCAAATGCTAAAGATCTTGCTGAATGGAGCAAGTGTGTTGCAAGGGTGAGGTAGATTATCCTTGAGGGAGTTCAAGATCACATTGTCTCGAGTCTCCATGGAAACGATACTCCATACTCAATGTGGAAGGAATTGACAGACCTATTTCAGAATAACAGTGACCATAGGAAGTTGGCATAGAAGGAAAAACTAGTCAAGATGTAGAAGGGCGACTCAATTTCGAATTACTTTACCAAGTTCACCCATTATCGAGATGAGCCTTGAATTATCAGGATTATTGTTGCCGAGGACAATATGGTGAGCCTATCTCTTCTAAGACTTCCCAAGAGTTGGTACAATTATCAAGTTTCTGTCAATGGGGGGGAGAAGCTTCTAGATTGGGAACGACTATGGTCAGATTTTCTACCTGAAGAGTTTCGATGGAACACCAGAGATGGGACCTCTTCCAAAGAAGTGAAAGAGGACTTTAGCTTAGCAAGTAAGAAAAATAAGGCCGAGGGAAAGAAGTCCCAAGGCAAGGTGGGCGAGAAGAATATGGACTTGTCAAAAGTCAAGTGTTTCCACTATCACGATGTTATGCAACTGGCTCACAAATTAGAAGAAAAGATAGATCAACAACTTAAAATTATCCTCTTCGAGGGGAAAACTACTTTACATTACACAAATGAATAATTCTTTGATGATATAAATGACATGACCTCCTTTCTATATATATGAGTCTAAGGGGTCACAATATAATCATAGCTGGCATAAAAATAATAATGTAAGTGCATAACGATAACAGTAGTGGGCTTCTATGGGGCACAATGATAACAATATGGGGACTACGTGAGCACAACAATACAATAAGGGGGTTGCAGTAATAACAATAAGGGGATACATTAGTACTATAGGGACCTAGCATGCCCCTCGCCTTTAAAAAGTGTTGTCCTCAATGCTTGAGTAGTTATGGATGTTTCTGTATAAAATTCTTGTCCTCCCTTCTGGAATCCTTAGTGGGTAAGTTATTCCACTTGATGAGATAATCTCAAATTGATCAATTTCATAGATTTCAAGTTCTTATTTCCATGATTTCTTCAGGTTCCAATATGATTTTTCCTTCCTCATCAAGTTGCGACAATATTGTTTGAACTGCGAGCTTTTCACCTATAACCTTCTTTAACCATGAAACATGGAAAACTAGGGGCACTCAAGAAGATGCAGGAAGCTCCAATTTGTATGCCATAGTACCAATCTTTTGCAGCACCTTGTAAGGACCATAGTACTTTGGTGATAATTTATTATGCTTCTTAGCCTTCTTGAGGGGCATTTGTTTGTATGGTTGTAGACATAAAAATACCCAATCACCTACATCAAAACTTATTTCGCTGCGATGTTGATTTGCATGTTGTATCATTCGATTCTGCGCCAAAATGAGGTTATCCTTTAAGAGTTGTAGAACTTGTTTTTGATGCTCGATGTGATCTTCGGCTCCTTGAACCTTAGAATTTTCTCTTAAATATGATGTGATGGATGGTGGATGATATCCATAAAGTGCCAATGCATTACAAGATATGGTCATATTTGTTTCTTCTTTCTCTGGGCCTGGTTCCTGGTGTATATCCTCTTCTTTTGACGTTTCTTGATCCTTTTCTTCCTCCGCTTCACAATTTATGTAAATTATATTCTTCTTAGCACACTTGTCACCTTTAGTGTATTTTCTATCACAAATGTAACAAAGCCCTTTTTCTCTTTTTTATTCCAATTGTTGTGGTGTCAACCTTGTAGGCTGTGGAAGACTAGGAGCAGCAACACTTCCATCTTTATAGTGATGAGTGGTAGACTTCCTTGTTGCCATAATTTTGCTTTCAACGTTTCTTGCCACCCTGAATACCTTCTCCAATGAATCAGGTTCCAAAAGGCGAACTTCATGTTGGATGTTATATTTTAAAGTCCCTATGAAGACATCAATCATGTTCTCCTTTGGAATATCAATTACCCTAATATTCAATTTTGGCAAGTCATCAATGTGCTCCGTTATTGAACCCTTTTGTTTGAGATTTATCAATTGGCTAACAAAGGTGTTTCCCTTTGTATCCTCATAATGTGCTATCATTTCCTCCATAAACATGGATCTAGTGACCATTTGTTTATGAGAGCAAAGCGATCAATACCATGAAAATTGACTGGATTCTAAATATAAATTTGCAATACGTACCTTTTGTGTGTTTTTCACATTATGGAGATCAAAATATTTCTCCATCTGTAGTCACATATCAATCTTTGGAATACGGTGGGTCTTCAATCCAACATTAAATTCTATGAAATCGTGAATAACATTTCTTTTTTTCTCATCATGAGTTTCCTATACGACCTTTTTTCCATTAGGATTCATTTCTTGTAGCAGCTTTGTCCCACCTTCCCTCAAATCTTCCATGTCTTCCATGTCTTTCTTCAAATCTTCCATGCCTTTCTTCAAATATTATTCCATACCATCTATATTAGCTTCCATGACATAGATAAAACTATTTATCTTAGATTTGATCGCATTCTTCAAATCACCCATCCAATTTTTCTTACTAAGTGTTTCTATTTTCTTGATTCGAGTCATTCTTTTTCTTTGTTTTAGGAGCTCAATATTTAAACGACTGTAACTTTGTAATGTTGCATCTCCAATTTATTAAATTTTGGCCTGTGATAGCCCTCTGAGTCCTCTTTCCAACCTGACATGTCTGATTGAGATTTGATTGTCCAAGAAAGAGTTATTCCCAATCTCCCACAATGACCTGATTATCGACTGGTTCAGTAGAGCGAACTTGTATCACGTAGCACGTGTCCCTGTTTCGATCTTCAGCTCTAAAATCGATACCCAAGAAAATAGAGTCTGTTATCTTTCTGTCATTTTTTATGGAATTAGAATTTGATGGTCAGAGACAAATTTATGACTAGTTTCCCAAGGTCACTTGTTTGAGATGGAATTCGGGGGCCTTCAAAAACCATGTATTCCTTAGTTCATATATCCAAAAATATAGCAAGAAAATATCTAAACTTCGGTCATGAGGTTCATCATTATTTTGGATCAAATGAGTTTTAATTTAAGCTTCTGAAGCTTCATACAAAAAAATATATAGTGAAAATTCCACAATGACCTGTTTGAAACAACAAAACCTATGCCATGAATTGCCCACAGAAGAAAGAAAGCGAGAAGGAGCTAGTAGTAGCGGTAGCAGGTGAAGCTCTAGCTTCAAAATTTGAACTTGATTTCACTCTCATTGCATTAATGGCCAAAACTGTAATGGGAACGTGTGGTATCTTGACGGCAATGCCTTGTTCCATATGACAGGGAACAAAGATCTCTCTAGTGATTTTGAGGAGAAAGACCTCAAGTAGAACATAGAGTTTAGAGATGAAGGGAGGTATAGTGCCACCAGGATCAGTATAGTTACCTTTCAGAGGAAGTGTGGCTCCCCTCTTAGAATCACAGCTGTCATGTATGTTCTAGGACTAAAGAATAATCTTGCTTCTGTCGTGGTATCGGAAGATTGTGGCTATGATGTTATTTTTAGTAAGGGAAAGGTTTTCCTTAGACACATCGCCATGAGACAAGTGAAACAAATTGGTGTATGAGTTAAGAACCTGTATGCTCTCGAGGTCGAAGATGCATGCAAAGCCTTGAGGAGCAAGGAAAATGTTAGAGACTTGGTGGTTGAGAGGGAGAGTGTATTACCTCTCAACATGTAGCCCCATAAGAAGCCTCAGAAGCAATCTAAGATAATTGTGGAGCAGCCACAATTGGAGAAGTAGAGAGGAGACTGAGTAGAGGGGTCCACTCAAGCAGAGAAGAAGCAACCTTAGAAGCAAGCTTAGAAAGTTATGGAGCACCCACAATTGGAGAAGCAGAGAGGAAACTGAGTGGAGGTATCCACACAAGCAATGACATCTAGTAGGGGAGAATTTCATGCCAAGTGGGGAGAGGGAGCACATGAAACCATACCTCCAGGTGAGAAGTGGGGTGATTTGAAGTGATAATCCCAAGAGGGCATAAATTGGATAGGGTCCATTGAGAGGTGTTATCTCTTGGACCATACATTGCTACAGGAGCCCAAAGTACATAGTAGAAGAATGGATCAATGGCAGTTGATGTAGTCAGAGATTAGAGTGACAGAGGTTAGAGAAGTCAGATACTGAAGAGCATAGAGCATAGTTGATAATAGTGCAGAAAAGAAGAGTCAACAGAAGCACAGAGTTTTCAATCGATAGAGGTAGAGATAGTAGCAGTCAGAGACTTTGATGATAGATGCATCATACTGATTCAGGTTGGATGTGTCTTTTTAATTTCAGGAGTTGTTGTAGCAACACAACTAGACAAAAGTGTTCCATGTAGAACATTCCAAAGGTTCAGGATCAAGATAAAGTTGAATTCCTTTCTTGTTGAGAGGGGGTGTTGAAAATAGCAACAATAAATATTAAAAATGATATCTATAAATTCGAATTTAATTTGTCCTTGGATTAAATTGAGAATTAAATTGTAATTCTTTTCTCATAGCAACTTGTAATAGTTAACTAAGTTAAGTTGACTTAGTTAGCTTAGGAAATTCGAGTTGGAAGTATATATGGAGTCATGTAAGTGTGATCCCTAAATTTTAGGGGTCCAAATCGAGTTTAGTGGAGTTGTAATTAGATAACTCAATCTAATTGAGTTATAGTCAGTTAAACTAGTTCTAACTATTGGAGGAACTAGTAAAGGTCTAGTAGTGGATTAGTGCACGAGTGCATCAACCAGTACCACACCATTTAACTACAGGTTCACTCACAAATAGTTCATGCATGTTAGTTTAGAGGAATACCCAGTTGAGACTAGAGTGTAGGGAGAATGTACTATCAGTTGTATAATTTCATGAGTTGTACTGATGGTGCATGTAATCATTTGAGGAACTAAGTTTGGATTGCGCAGTTATGGTGGAAGGATTTCCCAATTAAATATGGGTTGATTCTCTTAGGAATTATGAAAGGAAGTAGGGGCTTGGAAGGCCTAAGAATAGGTTAAGGTTTGGCTTGAGCTAGCTTGTGAGCAAAGAGTTAGATTATACTTGTGCATGAATTGTTCTAGTGTGAACAAGAATTGTATTTTCTTCTCAGATCTTCTGGTTAATGCAATCTAGATAGTCGGGGTTTTGAGCAGTTGCTTTCCCCAAAGAAATATTTTGTTATGTTCCATTGATATTCTTCCTATTTCTGATTATTGTTTTCATTGATCAAGTTGTTATAGCCTAAATCTACCTCAGGCTGAGAAAGGCAGGTCTAGGGTAACATCAAACCACGCTTAACCTGGTAGTTAGCCCTACCAGGTCGGGAGAGGGCTCTCTCCTTGTCAATCTAAAATAAAATATGGCAAGTAAGGCTTGAGATGACTGATATGAATACTAATTTTAGGCTAGGTATACGCTCAGAGGAATTTTATTGATTTTAATGGTTGTTTGCTAGATCAAATGAGGAAGGAAGCTTTGGGTCCGGTAAATCAACTCAGATTTGCATAGGTTTCTGTGGGGCAAGGTAGGCAAGTGTTTTAGCACTTTGAAATGAATGTGATAGTGAGTCTAAAGACTGGTGAGGAGTTGGAGAGGGAATAAATGTGTCATGAGTCCTCTTCAAATAGTAGAAAACATTTAAAACTAAATAAAACCCCAAGGGAGAGCACTAAACATGAATGGATTCCACCCTTTAATCTTGATTCATTTAGTTATGCAGAAAGAGATAGATGATGGAACATATACACATAAGATAAACTAAATAACAGAGGAGAAAACAATGTGAATTCACATTACCACAAGAATCCCACAAAATGCTGCAAAAACCTGGTTCATTTCCTTGCCGAACTATAGAAGTGATGTACAAAGTAGCTCAATGCATCCACAAGAGTCCAACCTTTACAAATGACTACGAAAGTACATAATATAGGCATCAAACCACCTATGCTAGCCATCAGGGGTTGAATCCATGATTCAAGGAGCTATTTCAACAACATCTAAACTAGGAAATAGAATATAGGCAGTGGAACAACTTGCCTCTAACACTATGGAAACTGATTCATTTAACCTCAAACCACCTCTAACTGATGTATCTACCCTCTCAAGTTAATTTTCATCAAATTTACATCATATTACATCATTTACCATCACAACTGTACCATGGAGAAGAGAAAAAAGTCAACTGATAGTCAAACTAGGCGAAATTATGAGTTTTTAGGCAAAATTGGCAAAAATTTGCCTGATGCGTAGCGCCCTAAGCATGATGCGCAGTGCCACTTCAAGGGTGCTTTTGGAGGCCTTCCACGTCACCAAATCAGGCCCAAGATAGCTTGTTCGAAATCCCTATCTGTCTAGCTTCTAGAACACTTTGAATTTCCTGATTTGGTGGTCATTTCCCCCCTCAAAAGTCGATTCTCCCAAGCCTAGTTCCTATGTGTCCAAAAAGTGGCAGAGAGGGCATTTTTTGGGTTTTTTTGCCCTTTTGGTGGCCCAGATCTTCTCCAAAATTGATGAAACTTTTTGGTTTTACTTATTTTTTGACGTTGAATCCAAATCTACAAGCCATTTGGCAAAAGGATGCACCAATTCAATGTGCAGTGTCGGTGGCGCTGCGCATCAGCCGGAATTTCCTGTGTTGTAAAATTTCAAAAATTGAAAATGACAAAAATTTCTCAAAACTTTCCCAAATTTGGCACATGGGTCCCTCATTGATTGCTTTGTTGGGCCAGTGAAGTCTCAGCCAAGATCTTTAGCTTATCATGCTCCTTTTTGCTCGTTAAGTCTCTCCATGGAACTGTCACTAAGGGTTTCTCTCTCATAGTCATACTCACTATCCCTCTCCATACTTTGTAGTTGTTTCCCTTGTAATGACTAAGAGCAGTATGAAGAGATTTAAAAAGGAAAGTAGGTGAGGGTGAACAAGATTTGGAAAGGGATGTGGGGAATAAGTAAGGTTAATGAATGATGTATGGTTTGGAAGTAATGATAGGGTTTGGGAATAATGATAGAGTTTGGGAGTATGATAGGGTTTGGGGTATATGAGTATAGGGTTTGATATGTGAAGGGTAGGGTTTGGGAGATAGCAGAAAGGAAAAGGAGTTAGGGAGGATGGGGTTTAGGAGATAGGTTTTGGGCAAATGAAATTAGGGAATAGGGAATAAACAACTATAATTTGTAGTGTATGAGATAGTTTTAGAGGCAAATTAGGGTTTTGAATTTTAGGATGCTAAAACCACCATCAAAGCATAAAAAACCCTATGTGAGATCAAAAGAGAGTTTACTTACTTGCTTGGATGAGAAATGCAACAATGAGAGTGATTAGAGGTGAAATTTGAGGGTTTTGAGGTGTTATTGGACAACGCATAGCGCCCTGAACCCAATGTGCAGTGTATCTCTAATGCGTAGCACCAGTGTAAATTTACACTGGAGAAAATTGCCTGATGCGTAGCACCAACCCTCTGATGTGCAACGCCTCCCTGATGCGCAACACCTTTTTCCAGATGACTTTTGAAGGCCTACCTGATGTCAAAATTGGCCATGTGATAGCTCGCTGGAAAGCCTGTCGAGTCTACTTTCCCGAACATATTGAATTTTTCAATTTGGAGTTCATTTTCCCTATCAAAAGTCAAAGCTCCCAAGACTGGTCAAAATGTGCAAAATGAGGCTGCTTAAATGCAGAGTGTTGTTGTAGTCAACATGTGAAGGTCTTCCTTAACTCCCAATTGAGCTCATGATAGCTCATTGGAAAGCTCGCTCTGTCTAGGTATCCATTGACTTATAAAACAAGTCATTTGGTCATTCCATATAGTGGAAAAATTGAGTTTACCAAGGTCACTCTAGAGGTGCAGCAACTCTCCTGAGGCCAATGAGGTTTTCGACATTTATCCCAAACCATGAAACCTGTGTAAAAACTGAAAGAGGTTTTTCTTCTTGGGTCAATTATGGAAAACTCCCTCTCTCACGTTTGTTAAATTCATCTTTTCTGGCTCAGAAACAGAGTTTGAAGAAAACCTATCCCGATATGTGGAACAAGGGATTTGTAGAAATGAAGGGAAATGAAGGGGATGAGGGGATTATAAATTCTTGAGAAATTTTTTAGAAGTAGGGAGGGATGTTAGGAAGTAGGGAAAAGTGGAATTTAAAATATTGAGTGAGGGGAATGGGTCCAAAAGGGAAAAACACAGGCCCAGCCTAGAAAATTGTCAAATTGTAGCACTAAACTAGGGTTTGTGGGAAAATGATGAATTTGAGGGATATGAGTGATGGGAATTGTTTAAGAAGTTATATTAGGGATAGGGGAAGGTGTATGAACATCAGGACACAAGTTTTGTTGATCATTTGGCCATCCAAGAAAAATTACCTTCAAAACCCTAGGAGAGGGAAATGAGGCTTACCCAAGTACAACTGAAGCACGAACAAGGTGTAAAATGACCCATTGGAACCTGAAATGATGATGACACCTCTTTGAATGATGGTACATTAAGCTGAATGGTGACATGGACCAATACTTGGAAGGCTTTGGAATGAGTGAAAACAACCCTAGACCTAATACCTAGTAATCAAATTTTACATGAAGACTCACTGAAATGACAAAATTTGACTCTGACACCCTAAAATCATTTTGTAAGAGCATGTTTGATCACTGGAGGAAGGTTTCCAAGACTAACACTAACACAAGTTATTGGTTTCCATTGTAAAGAGTAGATTATATTCTTGTCTTATGTTTTAGTATATCACATGAGCTGTTGAATCTATAGAAAAATCCACATAATGAGAAGATCTCAATGTAAAATATGGACTGTATGGACATGTCATAACAAAGGGTGATGTTTATATAAATGTAATAATGTTATTGGAGATGTTGAATAGAAATAATCCCACTCACAACTTGTTTTTGGAAGGGATGAACATGAAAAATGGGTGGGTAGTGCTTTTCTTGAACTAAGTAAGAGAAGTCGTCTATGGGAGTCTATTGAGAAGGAAAATTATGAGGAATATAGAATATAATGAACTCAACTACCTTAGTCATCTCATAAGTGTGGTTTTTCTTTGCAAAAAAGAATCCTTTGAAGTACTAACTACTATTATGGATATTATGGGAAAAATAAAAATCCCCAAAGGAACTTTTCTAAGCACCATTGGAAATCCAAATTTCCAATCAGATATAACACATTCATAGGGATGTGTATGTATTACTCTAAAAAACATTCATGAAGGACCAAAGTTCCTCAACATTCTAGTCTTTTGTTAGGGAGTAGCTATTGTATAACATAATTGTTATAACACCTTTTTCCATACTTATGCTTAAGATGCATTAATTGGCCCTACTAGTTAAATCCCTTGCAGTTGTGTGGTAGTTGCAGACTTCGGTTTTCCTTAAAATGCTTCCAAAACGCATGTTTTCCATACATACATTACTTCCATTCTAGCAGGTGGTGTACATATTTAGGTTTCCTTCAATCAACTCACATACATACAAAAATTCCCCATTGAAAGCTAGAATATGTCTCTTTTGATGGAAACAATAGAAATGTTATTCACTCAACATTTGCCATTCCTTAGTGGGACAAACAAAGAAAGATGGGAACATTACTTGAAATTTGTAGCCTTATTGAAATATGCTAAAAGTTTGAAGTATCTACCTAACAATTGAATACAACTAACATCAATTTGGTTATCCTATCAGTTTATCTATGTTAGTCATAAATATCTGTCACAAATCTTACAAACACACATACACACAAACGCACACACAAAACAAAACAAAATTAAAGTGACCGATAAATGGTAAATTTGAAAATTTCAAACACGTAACAGATGAAAAATAATCAAAATATGTAATCACACTCATGTAGAATAAAATTCAACAAAAAATTCATTCTCTATGTTTAAAATATAAATTTATCAACATAATAGATACTATATATAATACAAAAAATACTACAATTAAGAAAGTAAAGAAAATGAGCAATATAAATAGGACACGAGATGGAAAGATAAGAAGAAGATCCCTCATTGAATATATTTGAAAATATTTTTCAAATATTATAAACCCAAACTAGCCAAATTAAAAAAATCTGTGACAAGAACCTCCTTTACAAATGTTAATGTTTATGAACCTTATAAGTCAAATTCAAGTAGAAAAGAAAAATAAATAAGACTTGGCCGTGTTGTAGCTAGCTTAGTGATACCCTCTGGACATTGGTATACTACTGCACACAATGCCAATTATCGATATGAAAAATATACATCAATTGTAATATCATGAATGATCAAAGTAAAAAATACCTTACTCAACAAGTAAGACTTTTAGACGGCCATTCATCACTACTATTTAAAAGAAGGCTTGTAACAAGAGTTTTATGAGATCCAAATACTTAAAATAACACAACAGATTATCCCAAAACTGAAGTAATCAAACTAGATCATACCATAGTCTCTGTAAAGTTCGCTCCCGTTTTTTTTTCTTTGAGCAATTATTTCTAGTCAAGCTTCCTTTGACATGGTTATAAAATTGTTTTATTTTACTTTAACTCCGGGTTAGCAAAATAACTTGGATATGTAAGTATGAAAACAATTTTAATGTTGGACTCCTAATAAATAGGGAACATTCGAAGTCTCAAGTTAGAGGGAGGACCCACATCCGTATGTCATGATATCATACCATCATATTTCATAAATAAAATTCAAAACATGCATGATAATCCCTTATGCTCTCCACATAGCCATGCATCATCTAATGGTCAATTATGAAATTAACTCTCATTCAATAATTGCAAAAGATATATATATAATATGTCCATAAAAAAAGTGCATAGAAAATTTCCATGAGAGTTGATCACCAAAACCATCACAAAACTTCCACTAAAACCATATATGAGTCCAAAACTATATGAGTAGCTTAATAAGCCAAAATATATAAAGAGAAAACAACTTTTTTATTATTTGTTTCATTAATTGAAATAATTAGTTGTTCTGTCGATAATTTTGCAATTGTTTCATTAGACATGACCTCTATTACTTTATTTCTTTCTTCCACATGTTGGATAATATAGTAAGGAAACTATTAATTCAATTCTCCTTATCCTTAATAATTTTTTGTGACCTTATATTATCTTCTTCTTATTCGTTCTTAGTTTACTTTCATCAAACAATTATCAAAAGCATAAAACATGAAGATAAATGAAGACAATGAACACAAAATGTAGGATCTAAGCGGGGGGAAAACCCTTCCAATGGGGAAAACCCATAAAAATCTATTATCTTCTTATAGAATCGATTCAAATAATAAATCCAAGACCCCAAGACTAAAACCATTATCCCTTACAAGCACCAGGTTTTCCCTCCAATTTGTCCATGAGCTGTCATAATTCTTATTACACGCCCATAGTCTCCTCTTTTCCTAAAATTAACATCATATTACAAAATATTAGCTTTAGGAAGGTACAAATGTCTTTTCATGGAGACTTCAAATCCTCTTCCCTACAACTTTGCATATCTACTATATATGATCCACGAAAAACTTTTGCTACAAGTGGAGGAACATGTTGGGCTATTTATAGTGATTCATGCAACCAAAAGGTCATGTCCTTTGGGCAGTCCAACCTGATCATCTTGGAGGGGTGACTTGGTCTTGGGGATGAATTTATTCCTTTTAATACAAACAAAATCCTTTTTCTTCTTTCTTTTAGGAAGCCTAAATGGGATTTTGATCAATAAATTTTATTTTGACTTGAAAAACCCTATAAGCATGAAGAATAAGCTTGGCCTAGAAGACAAATCAACTTGAGCACGAAACCCATGCCTGAAAAATAATATTTTGTTTTCTTCCTTTTCTTTTCTTTTTTAGATAATATATACACAATGGCATGAGTACAATCACAATTATGAAGACATAAATGTTAAATTGTAGTAAGACAAGCCTTCATTTGACTTGTGCCTTAGTCAAATGGAAAAATTTGAATTTTCACATCAACGAGATTACATGAGTTGTAGTTAGTAGGAGTGACATGGCCAAGTTACTCAATTAAGTTAGTCAATTCAATTTTGTTGGAAAGAAGTAGAGTTCTGCATGAGTTGATTTCTAAGATCTAGAAATCTAGTGGAGTTATAGTTAGTGAAATTCAATTATATGATCTCTAGTCATGAACAAAGTCAATACGAGTTTAGTTGAGACTCACTATCTTAGTTAACTAGTAATTTTTCTAAAAATAGCCCTAGTCATGCATGCAATTCAAATTGCCTAATTGAGTGGAGGGAAAAGGTATAATTGTATTTATTATTGTATATTTTTGGGTGTACTGAATTTGCATGTAGCAGGTGAGGAATTCTCTTGGGATTGCGTAAACAAATAGGAGCTCTTCCTATTCTTTAGGGATAGGAATTGCGCAAGGAAATAGGAGGAAGGAGGATTCATGTTTTTCCTAAGTATTGGGAAGAGAAGACTTAGGAAGAAGAGATCAGTATTGTAGTGTAGGTTGAGCTTCAAGGATTGAGGTTGTCATTATAATATATCATTTTTCTAATCTGATATAATACAGACAGAGGAGGGGTTTTTCCTAGTAAAAGAAATTATGTTCATTATGATTGAATGATTTCATGTGCTTTTATTGTATGCTTTCCCTTACACAGATTGAGTAGAATAAATTTGTGTTTATTGTTTTCAATCATAATTCATTAGCAGCTACAAATTTCTAGTTATTTCTATAGAAAACTAGATACATTTTCCAACACTCTCTCTTAACTAGGGAGGTATTCAAAATTGTAGAACTAATACAAGGCTATTTTCGAACTGAAGGGTTTTCATAAGAAGAGTCAAATTGGTAAGCCAATTTTTAAGAGTTAACATCATGACCAACATTGTCAACATATTAGGGCCTTAACTTGAAATCTCTTCACATATCAGAGCATAATGATGGGAGGCTTTACGTGAGATACCACACTGCCTCTTCAAGGTACATACCCCATCCAGATGTTCACTAGGTATGTCATTTTTGGACTATTCTTATCTTGGATTCCCAATCGTCAAAGAATATTTATCCACTTCAACCACTCTTGTCTTGGATACCTTTCCAATCCTCAAAGGGTTTCGACCAACAAGAATACTTCCTATCTTGGATTCTTTGTCCTCAAGTAGTATTAATGTTAGATGCTTATATAATCCTCCGTTCTCCATTATCCCTCCATGGCCTTCACTTAGATGTATGGTTGTTAGTCCTGGCCTAGTCCATGATACATGAAGAAGAGAATATGATGTCTAACATCACTCCCTCTCAACTAGGGAGCATATCCCCATTCCCTCTTAATCAGGGAACAGATCCTTGCTCCTTCTTCAACATATAGCGATACTTATTACTCCCCCTCAATCATAGAGGAGATTATTACACTTCCTTTCAATTAGGAAGTCATAACCATATGCTCTCTAACTTGTCTTCATAAGTGTGTAAACTGCAAGTTCTTCATGGCTATCTTCAAGTAGTAGCTTCATGGCAAAGTAGTAGCTTCATGGCTCCTCTTTCCTTTTGTATCTCATCATATTGAGCTTATTTCTTTCTTGATATTATGGATTCATTGTCTTCCTTTATTCTTATGTGAGGGTTCAGGCCATCAACCTTCCATATCACTTTCCTCTAGTTATCATCAATGAAAAATAGATTCAATTTTAGCTCCTTATAAACATGAAAGTGATCTTCATGAACATCAGATC
Source organism: Pinus taeda (assembly GCA_000404065.3). Taxonomy (NCBI): domain Eukaryota; kingdom Viridiplantae; phylum Streptophyta; class Pinopsida; order Pinales; family Pinaceae; genus Pinus; species Pinus taeda. The sequence continues at coordinate 107,399 of APFE030732958.1, read as the reverse complement.
ATTGTCTCATATTGCTACCTTTCAAATCCAAGATTGTGATGTAAACATATTGACTACATAACCCTTCAAGTATTGTTAAATTCATTCACTCAATTCACATGTCCTTTGAATCAAGTTCAACACCAATCTTTGAACTTGCCTCAACTGTTATTATGAATTTTTGCAATATCCTTCTAGGTAGAAAAACAATATGTTAACTAGATAACCAATACCAATAAATATCAAAATCAGATTTAGCTTATTATGATGGCCCTTTCATCAAAGTAATTTCTTACTTGAATCCTTTCAGATCAACATCCTTTGGCATGATCCATCTCCATAATGTACAAGAATCCTTCTCCATGTATCTACTTTTAATCAAGGTGCCCATGGATCGAACTTGATTAACAAAATTCAATATCTTCCTTAGATTTGTCATTATTAACTCCCTTTCTTTTGTTTGGAGACTATGATTGATGTTGATAAATATCATTATATTTATGCCATGCAATATTATGTGAGTGTCTTCACATTTATCCATACCGAAGCATATCAAACTTCTTCTTTCAAGAATCGAGTAATCACATGAAAGACTTACTGAGCACATTTTTATAACCAACTCTTTTTGCAAGATTCTTATAGATATGAACCCTACCCTAGAGAACAGTTACTTAAAACATGTATACCTTTGCTTCCATACAACCATCTAGCCATCCTTTCTTGAATGAGTTTGCTTCTTATACCTATCAAAGATAAGTTTCTTTTCTAAAGGAGAAAGACTTTAATTATGTCTTTCACACTTCAGCTGGACCATTTTCATTCTTTCATCCATCAAGACTATAGATTAGATGGAATATATTTTAGTCATAATGGTTCTTCCAAGAACCTTCCTAAATGATGGTTCATATAGGATCTTGATGATCCCTCTTTCCAAGATGACTACCTCTAAAATTATATTTTAAAATGCTTATATGAACTATAGACATACAATATGGTTTCAATATTCTCATTCTTGTAATCTCGATGATTTTCTTTCAAAGAAATTCATTATGTAGATTCTAGTGTTACTAACATATGCTTCTTTCTATGATGCCATGCTTTTATGAAACCAAGGCTCTTCCAGAGAATCCATCAATTCATGATACTCTAATTTATACTTAGTAAAAGAAAGACAAATCACATAATGAACTTAATAGAGATGGAGCTTATTGTGATGGTGGCATTTGTTTCAAGTTTTGTTAATGTTGGACAAAAGAGGATTTTTGTAATCACATCTTCATAACAAACCACGAATATTGAGTCAAATTAATAGGTAGCACCTTTCATAGCCTAAGATAGTACAAGGGGTTGGGAGGGAGTGTTACATAAACAAAAGAATGCACTTTCCACCAATGTTTGTAGGAATATGGAAAACCCTATGCTTCAATAAGGAATGGCATAAGTTAGTTTAAACTTGAAAAAAGGAAAAAAATATATAATGTAAGTAATGTTAAAGGAGAAACCAAATAAAAGTTATTAGAAGAATTAGAACCAGTATTGAGACAACAAACTAGGTAGGGATTGTTAATGACACCTTATGGAATTTTCAATCATTGGGTGTGTTAGGGCTCTAGGAAACTCTCCTAGGTTGTGGCTCGCAGATGCCTGGTAACATATAATCTTCAGTATGGTTCTAGGAACTTATTGGGATGGGTGATGGTTTGGTTCAAACCAGATAACCACTTCTACTCTGTTTTCACTCCAAACATGCATGAACACCCTCAGACTATAAGGCTTTAGACCACCAATGCTCAACAGTTTGGGAATTAGGTGAATAGATGAGGAATACTAACCACACCAGCAGATGCATACAGAATGTATTATGGCCTGCTGCAACTAGTAAGGAAACTTGCAAATCTAATCTATCAATGCAGAGATAAGATGACAGCTATCTTAATGCATTTGATACAGAAGAAACCTGAGTGACCTACTCACTGATACATTCAATTTACTAATACATAGATAAGATGACAATTATCTAACATTAGGCATAGAATATGTCATGAATAAACACTCTAGGTATAGGTTTAGAGCAGAAAGGAAATGGACATTGAGCATGTAACAACAAAAGAAGCTTGCATTGCTGAAAATGAAGATGAGACACTACAAGTTGCAGAGTATCTACAGTCTCCAGAAGTTGAACTGAAACATAATTTCCAACCTTGATTACATATTTCCTTTGGCTATTTATAATCTTATCATTACAATGGATCTTAGCCATTTAGGGAGGGAGGGATCATAATTGACCACCAACCACCATTAACTGTCTGATAGCGTCTTTGAACGTAGTTGCTTTCTTCACTATGAAAACTTGATCAGTTCTGGTACTGTGTTGTCCTCCAGGTGATCGGATTGAGTGTGCCAGTGGAGTGCCATGACTGTTTAATTCAGTTTTCGAGTTGTGCTGTGTCCTTTTCTCCCCCGGCCATGCTCTTCTTTTAATTCGGTTTCATGGTCAGGCTGTTAGTAGACTGATAGAGCTGGCCATCTTCTTCTTCGGGCAATAGACAGGGAGTGGAGTATGGAGTGCATGGGCCAATGGACAATTGGGAGGGACCATGAATGGCAGCTGCCAGATCAAGGGAGGTGTGCGGTGGAGATCATATTTTGGAGGTTAGCGGTTGAGGTGGGAGTGGAACATGTCTAGGCCATTAGATCTTTAGGTGACAGATCGAACAGTTATCGAGCGGCAGAGATGTATAGGCGATAATGCACCGAGTGGTTTGATTTAAGTGGTAATGGTTTTTATCACGTGGGAATTGGGTGTTAAATGGTAAGTGTCAGAACTCGCCCGATGCCATTCACTGGATGACACATAGCAGCGGGAGAAAGAAAAACCACCCTCATTGCGCGGGTACCTTTTGTGCTTGTTTTCCGCGTGATATGGGCATTGACTGTTAGATTTTATGGGGGTGATCTAATGGTGGGAAATGATTAGGCATGTTGGTGTATCTGATGGGACGTGGACCGTTGGATTGGCATGAAAATATCAATGGTGGAGGGAGATGGTGAAGGTACAAGATTTTTTCGGGGAATGTGTTATAAGCACGTAAGATGTATGGGTAAGGTTTTATGGCTATATTTTCCTTGGCACTTGGGGCTAAGTTTAAAGAGGCTTTGTCGGGATATGAAGGATAAGTTAGGAAAGAGAAAGGGTAAAGTGTGAGCGGGGTAAGGGAAGAAGAGGAATAGTGGCTTATGTGGGACCCTTTTCACAAACAGCAAAGCGGACCAAATTTTTCTGTTGACCTCCAAAAAGTCAGCACTACACCTCGGGGCTAACAATGGCTCCTTCTAGGGATGAAATCCTCCCTGTGAGGTTTCAAGAACCATAAACCACTGCTTTTTTCATAAGAAACAAGATTAGAAATATTACCTTGTATTCTAGTGGGCATGGATTATATCTAAGCCTACACTAAAACTTTGACAAGTAACATATTTACAACACTGAGGCCTGAAAGCCTTAAACAAAATAAAATTTCAAAAACCACCCATTGACTGGGCCATCAAAAAATGTTTCTCCCTCCAAAATTTGCAGCATGAAAGTATTGTTTCCCTGGACTCGAGAGATGACAAATGGTCCTGACCATAGAGCATCAAATTTACCATGGTTGCCTTTCTTTTCTTTCAGTGCATCCAATTTTAGGACCCAGTCACCAACTTGAAAGTTGTCCTTCTTTACCTTTCTATCAAAATCTTCCTTTATTTTCCTTTGATGTATTGCAAACCTCTCAATCAGTAGATCTATGATCTGATGAACTTCAGCCAAGTCACTCATCCTCCTTGCCATGTCACTTTCCTCGTTTTGCTCTTCTTGCAAGAATTTGGCCACAGGGAGGATCAATTGGATTGGAAACACAGCCTCAGTGCCATATACCATCTTGAATGGAGAATTTCCTATGGATTTCTTGGTGGTAACCTTGTCAACCCATAATGCAAACTTTAGTTTGGAATCCCAACTCCGCTTGTTGTCTTCCAGTAGCTTTTTTATTATCATTACCAAGCTTTTATTGCATTATTCTGCTAGGCCATTACCTTGAGGATAATATGAGGTGGAATGCACTAGTTTAATGCCCATTGAGTCACACATGTCCACAAGCTCTTTTGCCCTGAAAACTGCTGCATTGTCTGTAACCAATTTGTTTGGGTAGCCAAACCTGGTGAAAATGTTTTCTGTCAAGAATTTGATGACAACCTAGTGATAATATTTCTTACTGGGGATGGCCTCAATCCATTTGGTAAAATAATAAGTGGCTACTAAAATCCATCTGTGCTGGCCAGTGGAATGTGGATTAATATCCCTTATGAAATCCAAACCCCACTGCTGGAAAGGGCCACTGGTGTGTATTGGCTTCAGGGGCAAAGATTTCAACTGTTGTCTTCTTGCAAACCTCTGACATTTGTCACAATACTTCACAAACGAATATACATCATAAAATAGAGTCGGCCAATAATACCAGCTCTCAGGATCTTGTGGGCTATGGTCTTCCAATAATGATTTCCTCCACAGATGCTAGAATGGAACTGGTGCATGACTTCCACAGATTGCTCTTTGTCTAGACACCTTAAGAGGATTCTAGATGGTTCATTCCAATAAAGCAAGTTCTCATTGATGCAAAACTTAGCTGCTTTGAGCTTAATGGTCCTGGCTTGGCTTGAACTAAGGCCTGGGGGAACCTCTAGCTTCGACAAGAAATGAGCTATACTGGAATACCATTCACAAGAAGCCAAATTCTCATCCAATGACTGGCTCTACCTTCATTCTTTTGTTGCCTCCTCTACTTGTTCAACTTCTGAATCTGCACCTATGCAATTTATGTCCAGTAGGCTGCAATTTTCTTCAACCATAAGCTTAGCTAGGGCCTAGCCTTTGACAAGCTTGGTGGGCTTCAGTTCTATGTTGAACTCAATGAGCTTTGCAATCCATTTAGCCCTTCTTCCATCAACATCTGGCTGTGTTAGGACATCCTTTACTAAGGTAGAGGGTACGTAGGCAATCACCTTGGAGTGCAAAATGTAGATTCAGAATGCCTTTAAAGACTTAATAAGAGCATAAGCTTTCCTTTCAATTATGTCATATCTTAATTCAAAACCCCTCATAGTTTTGCTGAAAAAGGGCATTGGGTGCTCTGTACATTCGTCATTCTACTGCAACAAGACTGGTGCAAGGGTGTCACAGGAAGAAAAAGAGAAGATATGGAACTCCTTGTTATAGTCCAGGCTTATCAAAGTGGGGGCTTCCATAATAGCTCTTTTTATGGCCTCAAAATATTTTCTTGCTGCATCGGTCCATTTAATCTCTGATCCCTTTTTCAACATGGAGGTGATATGTTTCACTAGTTCTACAAAATTAGGAATAAACCTCCTCACAAAGTTGATCTTGCCCAGAAAAGATTGAATGTCCTTTTTCGACCTTGGGACAGACAATGTCTGTATTTCTTTAACTCTTTCTGGATCAATCTTGACACCTGCAACAGAAACTATATGTCCTAACAGTTTCCCTTCTTCCAAAGCAAACTATGAATTCTTAGGATCAACTGAAATCCAAAACCTTCTGCACTTCAGAAACACTTTCTTCAAATGCTGCAAATGATCCTGATGATTGCTAGAGTAAACTGTTATATCATCAAGGTAGATAAGGACAAATTTGTCCTTCTCTCTGTGGAGCTATAAAAAGGGTCTCTTTCACCTCTAATTACCTCACATTAATATGTCAATCCGGGAACGTTTTGTTATTTCAAATAGTGTCTCGGTTTGAGGCTATCATTTGCCAGAGTAATGCTAGTAGCACAATGTTTGGAAATACAAGAGTAAACAGATGCTTTCTTACAGCTTAACTACTTCAAAAGATTAAATCACACATTCAGAAGACTAAGCAATTTATCAGTCAAGGGTTCAGTAGCAATAACCCATCCCTTTGGAAACTGATGGAAAAGGAAATCAAAGAATAGATCGTGGATCTGGGAGCGAGACAGTAGCTGTCAATGCTCACTATAGCCTAAGATCGTTCTTTACACCAAAATAATAAATAACAAGAAATGGAACAACATATAAGAAATCGAACAGCAAATCTGAAGTGGAACAACAAATCTGAAATGGAACAACAAATCGGAAATGGAACAACAGTTAAGAAATAGAACAGCAACTAAGTCTAACAAGCAGTAACATCTTAGTCTATCAGATCAAATGCATTAATCGTAATCTACAGGAATCAAACGACAATCCTTCACTCTTAAGGGCGGATTGAATAACACACACAAATGGAACAACACTGATTACTGGTGAATTATGGAACAGCGCTTGAAAACCATATATATGCACAACACACTTAAATAGTAATCTGATCCACGTATCAATCTCAGTTAGAAAGAATACGACTGCATTTCAAAATAGAACAACATTGTTCATAAATCCAACAACCGCAAAGAACATAACTTCCAAGATGAATTCCATAATGTTAATGAACAAGTGCACAACACAAAGGCTCTGTAATGGAACAACAACAGTATTCTGTAAAGACTAGCAGTATTATATCAACACCTAAAAGAACAGTAATACAATGCAGAGTCAATACAATAGTTATGTCTTTAGAAACCTTAATAATTTAAGCATAACAGAGCATGTGATGTAAACTTACAAAACACATCAAATTACCAAATAAAGTTGATAAGCAAACCATGCATAAACCAAACGTAATGGTACAAGAGCAAGTGTCCTCCAGGGCTGGGCCCTTAGCCTCCAAGGGTACACCGCTTGAAGTTATTCCAGACTCAAAGATGAAATAGTAACCAAGTTTGTATTAATGCATCAAGTAAAATTACAGTAGAGCAGTTCTTAACAAGACTTGATGATCAAAGTTTTGATCTTAAAAGAAATTACATAAAAGCATAACAATATCTAACTCTCCTCCCCCGAGCTAACGGTGCTGCCCCTTTTATAAGGGTGAAGGCGGAGATATCTAAGTGCAGAAATAGATAAAACAGTGATCCCTTAAGATCAAGGATCTTGAGGGATTCGCCGAACCGTTAGTCCTCAGTCATTTCTTTTCTTTCCTACGCCGAGCTGATATCTCCACTTCCTTTCCCGGGCTGATTCGCTTTGATTTTCTTTGCCTTGTTTGCATACGGTCTCCCGTCAAAGGGACAGTGGTTAACCCGTCCTTGTCATTTCCTTTGGAACGACAACTTCTCGTTTTTCCTCCTTCCTGCATAAGGAAATGACAATTGTCAGCGTTTTCATCTTGCACGTTAATCTCACATGTTTTATTACAATTCTTTATCATTTTCTAAGTTCATGATGCAAAAAGGTTTGTAAGTTCTAATGAAAAGACGCTGAAATAATCATCAAAGACATACCTTCTTTAGTACTCCAGAAACCCCCCCACTTACCCTTTTTCATGCCCTCATGAAAACATTGTAGCTAACGTGTAAGGCAGTGAGTGAGTAGGCTGGAGATGGAATCTCATGTGAAGGCCTATAGCCATGATGCGTAACTAGGTATTCAACGAAATGGCCTGTCTGACCCTCAAGCATCTCATACAGGGCTTGGTATCCGGGTGCAGGGTGCCAAATAATTGGACTCCGGAACCTATATCTTAACCAGGATGGCCTTGCCCTCAAAACAATTTTGCCATAGAGGTGCAAGCAGTTGGCAGCTAATTTAGAATTCTCATACCTAAATGGTTCCCTGAGCTGGATATTTGGATTAGAGATTTGATACTAAAATTTAGTTGCATCAATGGCAGGGTCTTTGATAGAGAAAAAGTATTCTAATCCCTGTCGAATGAGTGCCTCATGCATGGGTCCTAATGCTTCAATTACACCTGGAGTCTTCATGAGGTTTCTATGTTTTCTCCACAACTGTACTGGATCCCTAGGCTCAGCTCTTATCCATAAATCTAATCCGTTTTCTTGTCTTTGGAAAGCATTATAGGCTTTGAGCCATTTAATATGATTAACCTCAAATGAAATAAACGCCTGTAATTGGATATCCCAAACAAAAAGGCCAGGGTTTAGCTCAGTCTCCTATTCTAATACAAGGTTATGTAGATAGAACTCACACAGTAGTCTCTGAACTTTTACCCTGTAGTGCTTATAGCAATTTATAAAATCATTGATGGTGTTAATTTGTATGGAAGCACCTGCTTTAATAGCCTTTATTTTCAATTGAAAATATCTTTCCATTAAAAACAAGGCATAATTCTTAGCAGGGGCTCTACATGCTACGACGTCATTGTATAAAGAACATAAGGTATCCATCTTCTTGATAACTACATCTAACCTACGAGTTACCTTCGCGACTTTCTCTTCTTCCCTTCACCACCCTTCAAAGGCATGGCTTTTGGATAGATTGACGTTCTTAAGCTGCTGCTGTAGCTCTTTATACTTTTCTCGAGGGACTGTTTGCTCTCTAAGCTTTTCTGCTTCTTGCTGAGCTTGCTTCAAACCCTTTTGTAGGGTTACCATTTTTGGATCTCTTTTCCATGCGGCAATGGAGGCCAGGAGTTTTACCTGAACTTTCCTATTGTGTTGTTTTGAGTTCATAGCCCTTATCACTCCTGAAAGTGGTGCCTTCGTCTAAATTTCCTTATCACGGGTCAACATCTCATCCATTTCTATCTTAACGTGGATATCATTCCATTGTTGTTCCTTTTCAATTGGAATAGCAGTCTGTTTCTCAGCATCATTTGGAACAACAACCTGGATTTCAACAGGGTTTTGAACAGCAGGATGGATTCTGGTCCTCCGCCCCTTTGCCTTGAGGGGTTTTGCTAGAGTGGTCACATTTTTCCTTCCCGAAGTTCTTTTTACCCTTTGCCTTGCTTTTAGAATCCTAATCTCCTGGTGGAGCTGGACTATTATGTTCAGTAATCTCTGTTGTTCCTTTCGCAATTCCCTAATTTCCACAATTTCCTTAGAAGGAACAGCAGGCTGTTCACTGCGGCCTGGACTGTGACTAATTCCCTGATTTTCTTTCTGGGGTGTTTCTTCATTGTTCTGCTCTAGCTATTCTGGGGCAAGAACCCTAACTGGTTCTGTTATTTCTTGGGCGACCTCTTTTTCTGCCCCTGTTTCCTCTGGAATTTCTTCTGGTGTCTTCTGGTTAGGAACGGATTGTTCCTGTTCAGCATCTCCTATCATCTTTTCATCATGAACAGGAATATTCTCTTCTTCTGCCTCCTTTGCATGTGATCCTTCAGGTGCATTTTTCTCCTGGGGTTTCTCTTCGGCATGGAGGTCTGATGGACTCGAAGGTTGGCCATATTTGCCCATATTGGCCAAAACTTTGGCCAATTCATCTTCTCCTAATGGGTCCTGCAATGGGCTACCTTCCTACTCGGATTGCTCGGCTTCTTCTTCTTTGTCTCCTTCTTCTTCAGATTGCTCGACTTCTTCTTCTTTTTCTCCTTCTTCTTCAGCTTGCTCGACTTCTTCCTCTTTTTCTCCTTCTTCTTCTGATTGCTCAGCTTCTTCTTCATTTTCTTCTTCTTCTTTTGATTGCTCGGCTTCTTCTTCGTTTTCTTCTTCTTCTTCTTCTGATTTTTCATCTTCTTCTTTTTCTACTTCCTACACTCCTTTCTCATTGTCCTCCCCTTCTGGCCGTGGGGGTTGCTCATCTTCTATTTCTACCAACTGGCTGGTGTTTTCTTTGGGCTTCTCCAGCCTCCCTCATAACCGTGCTAGCCAGACCGATTTCCTGCGTTTTTTTGGCCGCTCGAGTGTACTGGTGGCATGTTTACGCTTTGTCGATTTCCTGCATTTTTCTGGATGCTCGGGTGTACTGGTAGCATGTTTACATTTTTCTGTTTGCTCGGGTGTACTGGTGGCATGTTTACGTTTTGGGGATGGTGTGGTCAATTCCCCATTTATCATGGCAATTATCTCTTCCCAGCTGCTCTGCTGCTGGGTGAGGCTATGGTTGACTATTAACTGAATCAACCCATGATGACTAACAACTGACTCTACATGTTGTGCCTATTTTATGCTCCATGCAACGTCATGAAGTAATGAATTCAAAAATGCAGGTAAATTTACAGAGCATTTTTGCTTTAGTACAGCTAAGAGTTTAAGATGTCATGTTCTTACCACGTCTTTTCTACCTTCACAGGTGATGTAGCTTTGAATGGTCTTTGCCAATTCCACCCACGGCTCTCCTAGTACTGCTGGAAGAACCCCCTTTCCTCTAATTGTCATGCTCTGGCCTTCGTCCTGGAAGATTTCTATGATCTTCTGCAATCTATCCTTCTTTAACTTCCATACAGGTCTAGTGGCTGGCAGTCCCGAGACTTTTGCAATTATGTCATCGGTTACTGCTATCCGTCTCCCCCTCACTGTGGAGTGATCCTCTTGCAAGTTCTGCAAGAATTCAATTGCCACAGTCTCGTTAGACTCCTGCAAGCAGTTGAGATAAGTCAGCCACCCTGCTCTTGCCAGGATTTCCGGGGCAGCAGCAAAGACTGTTAACACTTGCGGTTCTCTCCGAATCGATCTTCCTCCCATGGTTTCGCTGTAAACTCTCCATGGAACGACAATTATTCGTGTTGTTGAAACACAGAGAGGTTGACAGACGCAAGACTCGTTCAAAATCTAATGCTGCAGAATATACAATGGAAATGGCTTATGAATAGCAAGTCATGCAGAAAAAATAAAAAAAATAGTATATCGTTGAGCCGTGCTATACCCCAGTACACAACTTCCCGAATAGTGAGCTGACACTTAATCCAGGGAATGATGAGGTTAACCTCCCCCCCGCAATGTGATAGGTTGTCCCAGCCGTCAAATAAAGGAGCAGCGCCCGGTCTGAAACAGATTCCTTAAGGAACAGTGTATGTAAATATCCCATGTTTACAAAAGTATCAAATTACCGAAATCGAGGTGTAGAGTTGCATCGCTTAATACATAAGAAATTGTGGTGATATGATGCGAGGTTCGGGATAAGACATCTGCCGTGAATAGAGAGTCTCATGCGGTCATTGTCAATTGTTCTGTCATGATTGGTGATAATATATATTCATGCATTGTATGGTTTGGGAAATAATATATAATTGATTACTAAGGCATAAGAAACAGAAGGGTGCTAATAACTTACCTATTGGTGTAATAATGTGACTTCAATACCATTAACAGTGCTCTACTGCCGACAGGTGTCCATCACCTTGGCAGAGTTGTTTATTTCACCCATGGAACCATGATCCTTTGTGTATGCTTAGGAAATTTTGTGTGATTTCAAAATGTAGGCCATTATGCTGGCTTGGTGACCAGTTAGCCATAATGCCATTCACGAGGAAGGAGCGAAAAGTGGACAGGCCGGCTCGTGATGAGACCTCCTGTTCCAAGGGTTCTTTATTTGATATACATTTTGGACCATATCCCTGGTGTGGTGGCCATAGTGGGAATGCCACTTCGCTTTCGTCCTTATGATCATGGTAGGTTGGCTCTTGATGAGACCTCCTATCCTGCATTTGACAACTTATAAGTCATGTTTGCTCTTTTTTCTTTCTTTTTCATAAAGTACTTTCCTTATTTATACACAAAGGGTGGTTCAACACTCCTTAAGAGTAGGAATGGTGGAAGAAGTCTTAACATCTCAATAGGAAGATATAAACCCTTTGCTCTT
>APFE030732958.1:32617-80463 GCA_000404065.3 Pinus taeda | reverse complement strand
TATAAATATTCCTGGCTAAATAAGAATAACAATAATAAAAATATTGTAATAAAATCAATAACATTGAAGAAATTAAATTTATATAAAAATATGTAGAGCTATTTTGTTTACGTATTTATATTTACATCAGTTGATATTTTCCCAAAATTTTCACTTATGGAATTAAAATATTTTTCTATAAGAACCCATTTTTTTCCAACAGATTAAAAGATACGTCTATCTAGTTAAATTCTATGAGAGCGACGTCACAAACAAGAGGAAAGAAAATCTTCTGTGAGAGCGACGTCACAATAGTTAAATTAGTTAAATTCTATGAGAGTGACGTCACAGGCTTTCAAAATTCATTTCGGATATTAAGTGTATTCAGATGTATTAATAAATTTATTGTTAATTAGGTTGATAGGCTTTCCTTTTAAAGGGACTTTCGTCGTCCTTTTCATTCACACGCTGACACTTGTTGTGCAATAACCACCAGCAAGATCTGGGCAAATGGCCGAACAGCGTGCTTCGCCAGGGAAACAGAACAACGTGCTTCGCCAGGGAAACAGTTCATCCGTTCCTTGCTTCCAAATAACGGAGTTTAAAAATGTGTTCTGCATTTCTTGCTCAAGGTTAGTTGAAGCAACGGCCGTTGGTGTCGTCATTAAAAAGCCCGCGGGGGAAATCTTGTTTGAGGTGCAGAAAAAACTGGGTTACTATGTGGACGAAATCGTTGTCGAGCACTTGGCTTTGATAGAGGGTTTAATGGCCGCATTGGAGCAGGGTGTGGACCGAATCCATGCTTTTACGGGCTCTGAGGTGCTGTATAATCAGGTGGCCCGAGGAAGGAACTTGGAGAACCAGTTGCTCTGGGCTTGTTCGGGAACGAGTTCTCGACTATGTGCGCAGGCTGGATGATTTTATGCTCACAGTTAATGCTGACAGTGCTGATGGTAAAAATGTAACGTTTATGGCGAGAGAAGCAATATATCCGAGTTCAATTCCAAGGAGTGTTGTAGCTTTGCATGCAGAGTATGATGAGGAGGATGAAGATAATGGGGTCTTGTCCTGTGGGCTGGGACAGAAGAGGCAGAGAAGCTATGGGCAGGGCCGCTTCCATGCCCCCGCTTGGTATGCGCTCTTTCATTACCCCCTGCTTTTCCCCATTGTTTGAAATATTTGATCATAATTGTTAAGTCCCTTTATGGCATTTTACCCAATACCTTGACCAGGTTTTATTTGGCACCTTCAGTAGTTATGTGGTCACCGTAAGATTGGGGTTGAACTTATGCCACAGAGAGCTCATGACCCTAGACTGAAGTCCATCCCTTGTTCAGCTTAAGCCTTACCTTTTATTGTTGATTGTGCTGGGGTCTAATGGTAAACAAATGGAAATCCCCAAAGGTGTCCTAGGAGTTTCTCCTGCCAAACAAGGGGTGGTTTTTGTAAAAGAAATAAAAGTTGCAAGTCCTTTTGGGTACAAAACCCCACGCAAAATCTACTTTAAAAACAGGTTATCTTCCACCATTGAAGGGTGCCACAGGGATTAACCCCTGGGGTCTTGAACCTGGATCATCATTGTTGCAAATGATCCAACTTGGTCCTAGACCATAGCCCAATAGATATTTGATTTAGACTAGGACATACTAATATAAGGATACCTAATTTCCTGCCCTTTTGTTTTTTGTTTGTTGATAAGGCCATCAAACTCATTTCTTGTGCAAGATCCACTGCTGTTGCTTTAGGTGGTATAGATCTGTTAAGGCTATGAGATTTTTGTTATTCAAGCTTTTGACCAGGCAAAACCTAGAGGACGAATGGCTTACATTAGTCATGTAAATTTGAAGCTGCACATCCCAGATGGCTGATTCCATCCTTGCCCCTTGATGCAAACAAAGGGTTTGCCTCTAGAACCGGTTTGCTAGATTATATTACTGCATTATAGTATACGGTCTAAGCAATTTGTTAGTGTAATCTTACTATAAGTTCATCACTTTATATGGTTGTAGATAGGGAGTGGGGATGCAGCGGGACTGGACACTTCCTCTAAAAACATCAATACTTCTTGATGAGGCCTCTAATTTGTTTGTATGGGGCTATTTCTAAATTTGTGAGAAGATGTCTTACTCTTGTGGAATTAAGTAGTTTTGTCATCTGCAATGCCGGCAGAGGTTTGGGGTCTCAGAAAAATAGTAAACAGAGAGGAGTCTTTAAACTGAAAAATATGTCATTACATTTAAATAACTCTAATGATTAAGGAAAAATAGTATCGCACTTAAGTTTGAAGAAGATGGTCAAATTTATCAAGTTTTTTTCCTTTGAAATTCTGCATAGATCTTTGCTCTCCACTTTTTCTTTCTTCCCTTCCTCTTGTTTTCTTAAATTGGGCTCAGTGTTAGCGGGTATGTATCTCTCTTTTTATTTTCTGCCAGGACTGAGATTGAGCATTTGTATTGTAGGGGAGGGACCTCAGAATTCAACGGGTCGTATCCAAGAACACAGGCACTTGGGATTAACGGTTGGAAAGAAAGGGAAAAAGGTATTGGAGAATGGAAATTTTTGTAGTGAATTAGCGACCTATGTGCACACATTCTTCAGCTTTTGGACGCTTCAGATTCTGGAGGGCAGCCTGGTTCGTAGATGTCAATGTTTGCCATGATCCAAGGAGGGTACTTTCAGTTTACAACAAGATGTTACAGATATAGATTAACATTTGCTTTTTCGCTGTCTTATACAGGCATCGAGCTAACATTCTAGGTTAGGTTCAGTCCACCTTATGGGAAACTTAAATGGTATAAAATGATAAAGTTCTCTAAAATCTATCAGCAAATCCTTTTTACATATTATTTCAAGTTTCAAGGAACGTGAAGAGCTGATGAATGCTGCAGAACTTAGAGCTGAGATTATGCATATTTCCTAGTATGCTCACCATCTCATATAAAGTATTCTACCATGGAAATTTCACGTAGAACTTGGTAGTCTTGCACAGCACAGGGAAGTTCATGCCCATGCCCTTATAATGGAGTTGTTTGAGTTTTAGGAATCTAGTGGGTTTTTAGTACATTTCAGCATGTGCATGCTTGGAATCAAATACGGTTTCTTGCTCTGTAAGCCAGACTTTGTGTGTTACTTTTACTAATGTATATGGACATGTATGAGCCTTGTGGTCTAACAGTATATTGCAGAACTGCTTACTGATAGATAAATGAAAACTTCACAACACTACTAACATGTCGTTCATACTTGCTAATATTGCTGGAAAAATGTCAATGAAAAATAAGAACAATCTTAGATCTGCGCACAGAGGAGTTTCTATACACTGTATTATAAGGGAGTTCGGAGTTCGTATTATAAGGTAGTTTATTTATATATACAAATGGGATTTTTCCTAGGGTTTTCAGTAGAATGGTATCAAAAATATATGGGAATTTTTTTTAAAGGGGTTTTCGTGAGAATCGGGTCAAACTTTTCTGGTTAAATCTCGATTTATGTTGTTCAAACTCCAAGAAAATCCCAAACCAAATAATCTTAGGAAACCTTTACCAGATAAACCACGGCATACTTATGTGGAATGAGGTTCAGGGGATCAATCGTGCAATCTATATTTATTATCTTTGCCATTCTACCTATCCACTTCACATCAGTCCACTGAGTTTATGGCAGCAGAATTTCGAAGCCAGTCCAAGTTCTCTATTAACAGATTTAATGGCAGGTTGTCCCAAATTTCCGCCGCGCAACGGCCATTGGGGTTGAGTTCGAAGACAATCGAGAAGAGGATTTCGACGCTATAATCTTTGCGACTGGTTACAGGAGTGCAGTACTCCGGTGGCTCAAGGTATGCCTAATAAGTGATTTTCTGCTTTCGTACGATTTTTTTCTTTGGAAGATCCCTAATTTTGAAATTCACCACTTAATTTGTAGAATAGCGGAGAGCTTTGGGAAGGGAGGGTCTGTATGCCGCTGCTTGGGAAAAGCAGGTCTGCTCGGATCTTTGATGGACGCTCGGCTGATCGCCCAAGAAATATTTCAGGCCGTCAAACACTTGAATTTCCCATCTAGCGGGCAGATTGGGGATAGTGTATGTATTCACTTGAATTTGCCACCGAGCAGGCAGATCAGGAATAATGTATCCATTCGTCGCTGGAGTGAGTGAATTTCTTGGTTTTTTCTGGGCCTACCAGGTGTTTTCTGAGTCCTGACTGAACTTCCACCCATTTCAATAGTTGGTTTTGAAAGGTTTTACAGTGTTGGACTTTTCCGGCCAGTATTAATGTCCGTCTTGTATTATGGTGCTTTTGCTATGGTTTGATGATCTCTTAATCTAAGGGAATATTCTTTTGCTTATCTTAGATGCTCAATTTGAACCAATATTTCTTCTAGAGAAATTCAACAATTCTAATTTAATAATCCTATCGGCCTCTCTTTGTACCTTTTGGGACAATTGCTAGTTTTATATATGAAAATGTTTTTCGTATATTTTTAATGTTATCGTCATGTGTTTACATTGACAGGGAATGAAAAGTTTTAGTAAAATTGGCCCAATAATAGTATTAAAATCACAATCACTTGTTCAAACTTTCAAATTAAATCTTTGATACTCATTAATACTAAATATAAGCCTAGAGAAGTCGGTATATCCGGATGGTCAGGAAGAAAGTGAATTTGTGGGTATAGTCGGATGGTGAACAAGAAAATGAATTGAGTTGTTTTAAATTTGAATATAACTATAGTTATGGATGACATATTTCCATCACTATTGTTTCATCTAAGTGTTTTATTGTGATATAAAATTTAAAGATATTGTTTTGGAAAAGATACCGTATATTTAATAGAATTTGGCATCACTTTTATATGTTTTGCAAATTTTAAAAATTCAAGGCTTATTTTAACACATGTATTCAAAGGATCCATTGGCTACAATACTATGATTTGGAATAGATAACATATAAAAAATAAATACTAAGATATTATATGAACTAGATAACATAGTAAACAATGTTGACAAATTTTTTTGTTAATCAAAATTAATAAATTACAAACTTTAGGATGAGAAGATATCAATGTAGATTATGGATTAAGTATTCATGTCATGACAAAATTTGATGTTTATATCCATGGAATTATGTTAGTGGAGATGTTGACTAGACATGATCCCACTCAAAACCTGTTTGTGGAAGGGAGGAAGATGCAAAAGGAGTGGATAGTGCTTTTCTTGAACTAAGTAAGAAAAGGTGTAAATGGGAGTTTATTGAGGAGGAAAGTTATGAGGAATATAATATATAAGGAGCTCAACCACCTTATTCATCTCTTAAGTGTGGGTTTTATTTGCACAAATGAATCCCTTGAAGTACTAACTACTATGATCAATATTATGGGAAAATACAAAGCTTTAGAGACACTTTTCTATGTACTATTGGAAATCCAAATTTCCAATTCGATATAACACATTCATAGGGTTGTGCAAGTGATACTCTCAACAACATTCATGAAAGGTCAAATTCCTTCAACATTCTAGTTTTTTTTGTTAGTGAGTAGCTATTGTATAAATGAATTCTTATAATATTTTTTTCCATACTTATGCATAAGATGCATTCATTGGGCCTAATGCCTAAAGCCATTGTAGTTGTGGACTTCAATTCTCCTTCAAACTCTTTAAAAAAAAAACATGTTTTCCATATATACATTTCTATTCTAGCAGTTGGTGTGCATATGTGGGTTTCCTTCAAGAAACTCATATACATACACAACTTTCCCATTGACAACTAGAATGTGCCTTTGTTTATGGATGAAATAGAAACGTTATTCACTCAACATTTTTCAAATCCTTGGTGGGCAAAACCAAGAAATATGGGAATGTTACTCAGAATGTATATCCTTCTTGAAATATGTTATGACTTCAAAGTAACTACTAAACACTTGAATACAACTAATATCAATCTGGATATCATATTAGTATATCTATGTCAACCACAAATAACTATCACAAATCTAAAAATATAGAATTAAAGTGATTGACATATGGTAAATTTAAAAATATCAAATGCATAACACATATGAAAAATAATCAAAACATGTAATCACAATCATGCAGAATAAACTTCAAAAGAAAATTCATTGTGTGTGTTTAAAATAGGAACTTATCAACATAATAGATGTTATATATATATACTACAAAATATATTGTAATTAAGAAAGTAAATGAAATGAACAATAGGAATGGAGCATAGAATAACGATATAAGAAAAAAATCCTTCATTAAGTATATTTGAAAATATTGTTCAAAAATAATAAATGCAAACTCGTTAGACTAAAATAATTTGTGACAAAAATAATTTGTGACAATAATCTCTATTACAAATGACATCTATGAACCGTATAACTCAAATGCAACTAACAATGAATGATAAATATGCCTTGGCCTCACTGTAGCTAGCTTAGTGAGACCTTTTGGACATCGGTATACTATTGTACAAAAATAATAATTATCAGTATGACAAATATACAACAATTATAATATCATCAATGACTAAAGTAAAAAATACCTTACTCAGCAAGGGAGACTTTCATACCTCTATTCATCACTACTACTTAAAAGAAACCATGTAGCAAGAGTTTTATAGGCTCCACATATTTAAAAAAACACAAAATATTATCCCAAAACTAAAGTAATCAAGTCCTACCATGGAAGGGACATGATGGACAACGCATCAGAATTCGTGAAATTAAGATTATCCAGAGAAAAATACAATATAGCTCATGGATACATCATGAATATCTCTAGAATATCTATTGTCACATCCCTTGATGATGGACTCACTTGGTAGTCTAAAACGTTGGGTTCATAAAACTCTATAACAGGTCATTCCTCCTCTATTTAAAACTATCCTCACCTGTATGGATTCATTTTTTAATAAAGTAATCAAACTAGATCATTCCATACTTTGTGTAAATTTCGACCCCATTATCCTTCTTCGAGCAAGTATTTGTAGTCAAGATTCCTTTAAGACACATAACCATTTTATTTTATTTTTACTCAGGTTAATAACAAAATAAATTTGGTAGGTAAGGAGGAAAATAATTTTAATGTTGGACTCCTAATGAATAGGGAACATCCGGTGACTCAAGAGGGATGGAGGATAGACATGCATATCTCATCATATCACAACATCATGTTTCATAAAATAAATTCAAATCATGCATGATAATTCCTTATTCTCTCCACGTAGGCATGCATCACATCATGGTCAATTATCAAAATTGACTCTCATTCAATAATTGCAAAAAGTATATATTTAATATGTCCATAAAACAAGTGCATCAAAAATGTCCATGAGAGTTGATCACCAAAACTATATCAATAACTTAATAATTCAAAATCTATAAGAGAAAATAGTGGTGTTATGAGTTGTTTGAGGAAAAAGCTTCTCAATTGAAATTATTGGTTATTGTGTGGATGATTTTGCAAGATTTTCATTAGACACAACATCCTTTCCTTTATTTCTTTCTTCCATGGATGTTGTTGTAGAAACAAGACTAAAATTAGAGAATTTAGGAATTGTAATGATTAGAAATAGCAGAGTTTACTAGAAGTGGACCAGAATCAACAAATTTAGAAGAAGAATGAATGACAACAACAACTTTAGTAGAAGGAGCATTAGTTGGACTAACATCAGTAATTTAAGTAGCGACATGCATAGTGTGTTTGTGATTGAAATTGGGGATAGGCACTTCAGATGGAGAATGTTGTTAATGAGTGGTTGAGGAATGAGAATGACCAGAGGCACGATGAGCATAATTGGTGAGGATTTGTCCCCAACCTTTATCTTTTTTGTGAGCAGGGTCTGGTGATGGGTTCCAATCATCGACATGAATATTTTTTTGAGCATTATTGGTAGGGTTTTGCAAAGAAATTTCATGAATATTCAGATGAGGCCTCATAGGGGAAGAGACACTTTGTTGAAAGGCTGGAGGTTGATAGGTGACATTGGGAGAGTTTAAAAAAAGTTCCCAATATTTTCCAATTGGTGAAATTCTTCTAAGTCAGTATTAAACTGAACAAAGAAGCATGTTTTCTTATTTCTACCACTATCCAAAATACCATGGGACTTATTTCCTCTGCCTGAGCCCATCCTAACTAGTCTATGTGGATTAAAAATCATATATGCAAGTAAATCACAATATTAATACTGACTAATAACCAAAATTAATTTGATACTTAAAAAGCATCAACACATTTCCCTTTAAAATCACTACAACGAGCTTGCATCCAAGAAATAAGCCAGCGAGCTCTCTTTACAAAGGGAAAATGAGGATTTGGGAAGTGAGAGAAAGGAGTACAATGATTAATGAAGTAACAAAGAGTGCCTTTCTGAATTTCGAACAGATGCCATTTGAGTTGCTTGATTTTTCTCCTTTTATTTCATCTTTCTTATGGCTGTTTTGATATTTTCATTGTGGCATATTGTAAAATTGACAGGAATTGAATATAATTTTCAAAAAATAGCTATAAATACTTAGAGCAATAGAAAATGACACAATACATGAATGACTTGAGTTAGGTTTTATTTTTTCTTTTTCTTTTTTTTTGAAAATGAGGGTTTAAGCTCATGGACCAAAACAATGAGTGAATAGGATAGTCACATGAACAAATGGACTAATAGTTGAAATGAGGGCTTGAGAATGAACCAATCCATTATTGTAAAGCCTTACTAAATCTTATCATGCAAATTTTATTAGTGTTTAAATTACCTTAAAATATTGACTTATAATTATCAAGAAATATCGATATATACCTACATTTGAGAAACTGTAAATTTTATTATTGTTATTATTCAATTCCCAACTTGTCTTCTCAAATTTAATTTTGGATAGGATATGGTATCGTTCCATTTATTCCACATTAAAATATGCATATCCCAAGGTGTCTTTTCAAAATCTACTTGGAAGAAGATATGGTTTTTTTCAATTAATTTCCAAATTAAATATTCATATCTTATCCCCAAAATGTCTTCTCAAATCTATTTGAACAAGATATTGTAAGAAAAGTCAAGGATACTAAATGAAAGGATGAGGGGGTAGTCATGACATTAATGATAGGTGGTTGAGGTGGATGGGAGGAAAAGGCATAAAATGGGAAGAATGATGAGAGGAGAGGGGGAGAATCCTAGGTCTTGATTTTGTTTTGGAGGATTGTGTTTTGGGGGAGGAATGTGGAGAAATAGAATGGATAGATAATGAGGGAATACAAACTTGGATCTGGAGAGTGTTTGTTAAACTTGGACACACTATATCTGGTTGGATTTGGGCTAGGGAACTTGTGGAGATTCCTTGGGCTGGGAAATACTTCTTAGCTGGCTGGGAGGCAAATCCAGTCAAGTAGTCAAGAGGAGCATCCCATCAGAGTTAGGATCTCGGGAGCATCTTAACTAAGCTATTGGAACGGACATTCCTTCATTTATTGATTACTTATGTAAATGGTTGCAATGAAATTTTTATTTATTTAATTTGTGCTAAATAAATTTTAATTGTATATTGTCATCAAATAAATGATTAGATATAAATAATTTATTTCTCTTCTTATTGTGTTTAAAATATGATAAATTTAGTTTTTAGTTAGAGGACCCTAGGAGGGATCCTCATAATTATTTGTATGAGGTATTTCACAACTTCCATGAACTATGAGTATTTTATAAAATTCCCCCTATAATGCTCGTAACCAAAGTTTTTCATAAAACCCTAGGTCAAAATAGGGTTTTGAGATACTAATAGCTTGGAAACTAATTTCTAGTAAACTTGAAGAACTTTTTTAGAGCAGACATTATTGGCATGATAAATAATGAAAGAACATATAATTGTGACTATGAGTATGAACAAAGACAAGGGAAAAATCTAGTGAAATGAAAGGAAACAAAGAGCTATCAACCAATACCAAAAATTAAAGTCGACTATGTAAACATGTAAATACCAACACCAACTTACTAAATTATGCCCTTCTCAATCGAGACACGACTTGCAAAGCGGTACAAGAGTCACTCCACATTCCCAACACACAAACTAATTATTTACCATTTATAATTACAACTTGTTATAGTGGCAAGCCAGGTAACAAAGGCCCAACTTATTTCTAGCTCTCAATCATAATTATAATTATGGATATGTGCATTCGTTACCTTTGGCACAAATCCATATTTCACTCCTTTGCATTTAATACCAAGAGTGGCACCAAATCATGTGATACTCAACAAATTCAGAAGTGGCATGCAAACAACTCGTTAATCAAGTTCAAAACGATAATCAAGCCTTGCTCTAGAGTGAATTAACATTTTGTTCATCCTCGGAACCCATAAAAACACCGACACTTCAGACATAAAAACGACTGAAAATGCATGCATTCACTATGTAGATCATATACGACGATGTATCTAATCTACGTCAATGATTTGTGGATTAGTGTGTAAATTCGTTCACCAGTTTACACATAAACAAACTTTTTGATGAAATGTTATGACAGACTTTCGAGACTACGTTAAACCAAATACGTTTTTGTTTTTAGAGAAGAGAGATCTAAGTGTATCTAGTTGCAGTAACAAATTTAATTTTTATTTTATATAATACTTATTTTTTATTATTTTAAAAATATTTTTTATAATGTAATATGTGAGGATGTGTAATTTTTTTGGTATTTTATATGGAATTGATAGGTAATATTTTAAAAATTATTAATAACAAAAAAATATTTTATTATTTATTATAAATAAATTAATTTTAATATCTATTTTAAGTAATATAATTTTATATTAATTTTTTATGCACAAAAATAGAATGAAGTTATTGAAAATAAATAACTTTTTATCATCATTTTTTTATAATTTCTAATATGAGAAAGAATTATAATTTCCTTAATACTAATAAAATAATATCTCAATGTGGGCTATAAAAAAAATATTATAATTTCTACAGTTAACATGGACTTGATACAAACCATTTTCAAGTTTTGATTCATCTTGGTGCATTATAGATAAGGAGTTAAGATGGATCTATCTTGGGAGCTTGGAGTTAAACTTTGTTGAAAACTAGGAAAATACTAACACTGGGTGAATCAATATTAACACTTTTAACAATCAATTAGTCAATTAAACACATTCAATAAGACAATAGTATTCCAATCACATAAAGATTGAACAAGGAACTCAATACAAGAGAAAACCATAAAAAATTTTATTATGTCAATGTAAGCACCAACCCTATATTAAGTCAAATTATCTAGGAACCTGTAGAAAATCTTGTAGATTCACAAGCTCGTGCAATGTACTAAGAGACAAGAAACTACTTCTACTATCAACCAACGGAAGCCAATAGATCAATGAAAACAATAATCAACAAGAGGAAGATAAATCAATGACACATAACACAATAAATATCCGGGGAAAGCCACAACTCAAAACTCCATTATCGTTATTGCATTAATAAAAAATCCAAAATGATAATACAATGCTTGTTCTGACAAGAACAATCCCATCACTTAGTATGACCAATCACCCAGCTCACAAACAAGCTCAAGCCAAACCTTAGCCTCTTCTACTCCTCTCCAAGCCCCTATTTCCTTTTTCAATTCCTATGTTTGATTAGCCCATCTTAAAGGGAAACCAGTGCATCCAAAACTGCACAATCCGTTCCAGGTTCAGTTCCTCATTTCATGCACCATCCGTACAACTCAGAAAATTATACAACTAATAATACACTATCCCTGCACTCTAGTCTTGACTAGGTTTTTCTTAGAATCGACATGCATGAGTTTCTGATGAGGGAATCTTCAATTAACTAGAGTAGCACTAGTTAGTGCATTAGTGCACCAATTCACTGTTAACTCACTATTAATTACACAAATAGTTTGGAACTAATTTAACTGAACTTAACTTAGTAAACTGAGTTATCTAATTACAACTCACAAGTAAACTCATTCCAGACCCCTATAATATAGGGAAAACATATACATGACTTCAGAAATACTTCTTACTCAAAATTTCTAAGTTAACTAAGTCAACTCCCTCTAGCTAACTATTACAAGTTGCTGTGAGAATAAAATTTGATTTTAATTCTCAGTTTAATTCAAGGACAAATTAAACTGGAATTTTTGGATTCTATTTTTTACATTTCTTGTTGTTATTTTCAATAGAACCAACCTATAGGAGGCTCCAACCCCTTATCTTTGAAAAAAACCTCTTGATGGAAGTACTAACTCCCAGGGTTTTCAACCTCCAACTTGTTGGAGGCACCAACTCTTTTATATTTATAGGCACCAACCCTAAGGAGACTCCAATCACCCCACTCTACAAGCACCTACTTGCTCATCCTTTTAGATCCTTCTTTCAACAATTTTCACATTTAAATATAAACCTTTTTAATTAAAGATACCACTAATACAAATGCTAAATCTGAAATGTGTTTTTTCTTGCTTAGCATCCACCTATTCTTTCTATAATTTCCGATTCAATTAAGATTCCTCGCAATTACAATAACTCACACTCAAATTTTCTCTCTAATCTAGCTCATCTTCTGCAATTGCCTACTTAATTTTTCATATCTTGAAACTTTGAAATGTGTAGCTGCTTTGGATCTCAAATGATCACTTTGCATAGCATTTAATCTCCAACTATATTTCAGATCTGCAATAAATCTCTCTACTACTCAGCTTCCTTTCCTCTCTTCGTTCTATTCGAGTTGTGTGTTCTCCTCAGGTTAACAATAGCTACCACAACCTTTTTTGCGAGTGAACACACATTCAACATCGTTTATTAGTGTTGTATATATATACAACACCTTTCATTATTTTCCTCTATGAATTTAATTCTTTAACATAATTTTGCATTTGAACGCTAAATTTTCATCTCATAGACCCTAGTGTTTATCTCCCTGATGCGTATGATTGTGGGTCAAGACTTGGAGGTTAACCTTGTTGATGCCAATAGATTGCTAAATGCATTATGTTTTGTGACTAGACATCTAGTGGCCGATAGGATCCTTAACACTCACAAGGTAGCCCCATATGATCAAGGTGCAGAGCTTGGGCCTTAACTCCCATCCACCCACAACATGCCACCCGATCTCAATTGTCAGCTACCACTCATTGCCCAAGCTCACCTGCTAACCACCACTTGCCCCTCAAGCTCAATTGTTGGCCATTTCTTACCACTCATCGATCGAGTTTGTTTTGATGTGCAAGAACTTCTAACCTGACGATTCACTAAACACCTTTTCATTTCTCACAAGGCCCCTTGTGAATGGACACTACGACCAATAAAATTATTGTTTCACCAGCCATCAACCAAATTTGTGCATTTAGATAAATTTGGGATCCATGGATCTGGTCCCCATCCCTTGCAACCATGCCAAAGCTCCACCGCGAGTCAGATTCACTTTATTCTAGAGTCCATATATGAAGATCTAATGGTTTGATCCATCTTTCTCTTAGGAACCAATTCTATTGTTTCTAGATTAGATGAATCACCTTGACACTAGATGTTGAACCCTAATTCGATGATTTGGGATTTGATTCTCCACTACCTCACTTCAGTGCCTGCAGCTTTGCTAGGTAGGATGGTTGGATGAACATGCATCTCTAAATGAAAATTTCCAATATGCCTAACACTATGGAGCCTTGCAAAACAAATCCTTGGCATGAGTCCCGAGGCTCTACCACCTCACCTTCCAACTCACTACCACATCACTTTCTTCCATGTGTCATGCCACATCACTTTCACATGTGTTATGAAAAGGGCCACTCGGTAAACGAAAAAGGCCAAATCCACCTGCCATGTGTCATGACAACATAGTGCCATGTATCATCATGTACACATCATCGGCGCGTGTTATCATCTCATTGGGCCACATCATTGGTCCGCCACATGTCATTACCAAGTCATCTGGGTCCACCTAGTGTTGAGCACTATGTAATTTGGGATCTGGCAATCTACCCATTTGGCTTTTCAACTAGCATCCACCCTACTCCAACTCCAAATGGCTAGATGTCTATTGGAACCATGAACCATGGAACCATGTTGAACTTCAAACCCTAATTTTTCCTTATCCCTTGGGAGTTAGGATAAGTGTCATATACCATTGGAAATAACTTTGAGAGGGCTATCTAGCCAAACACTTTTCATGTGCTTTTAAGAAAGTTCCTCGCATACAAAATGCTTCAAATATAGATTAAAAACAACCTAGTCATCATTAACTTAACAGAAACAACCAAGAAATCAATAATAGGATATGCATCATGCATGCCTACTCAACAAATTCCCCCTAAATTTGAAATCAATTGATATCAATGACTAGACTTAACATCAATGACCACTACTGCCAACAACTTCCAACATACTCAACAATATCCCCCTTTGGAATTAATGAAAACACATCCTGACATTGTTGGTCATTTATGGAAACAACACCACCCTTTAACACATCCTGTTGTTAGGCTGAAGAAGCTATCACTGTTTACCATTGTCTAGTCACTCTCACCCTTTACTTTTGAAGAGCCAATGGTTGATCACTCTCTCCCTTTAACATCAACGACAAAGGGATTTAGTTACTCCCCATGTTATGATGCTCCCCTTAAAGAGCTTGAGGTATAACCATGGATATAATGGACAATTTATTTGAAGCTTCTATTTCACATGCTTGTTACTACAATGTAAAAATCAAGTGATACAAACTGAATAAAAACATATATAGGCTTAGGAACATGTAAAATTTATATTTCATAGTTCAGTGTACCCGCTCTAAAATTATGCTACTCCTAGTGAACTTAAAACTTGGCCTCTTTTCTTCTTTCAAATCATATAACCATCCTTACGACATATTTGGATGACCGACTTATTTTCTAGTGAAGAGATCAGTAAGAAATCACTCCCAAAATTTTCCTTAAATATTAAAAAGGCTCTTAGGCAAGAGGCTTGGTGAAATTATCAACAAATTGTTCTTTTGTGGATATATACTCCCACTTCACAATTTGATCAGCCACTTATTCTCTAAGAAAGTGATACTTTATGGGAATATGCTTGGTCTTTCAGTGAAGAATATGATGCTTGGATATATTGATAACACTTGCATTGCCACATATAATGGGAATGGGTTCATCATATGTTACATGCATGTCTTCTAATGTTGGTTTCATCCATAGAATCTGAGTGCAACTTGTTGCAGTTGGTATGTAGTTGGCTTCAGTAGTAGAAAGTGATATAGACATTTGTTTTTTTTAGCCACGCCACCAAACAATTCCCTAAGAAGAAAACACCACTACTTGTGATTTTCCTATCATCTACAGTTGCATCGCAATCAACATATGTGTATAGACCATAGTCCATTGTGGTTCTTAAATACTTTAAAATACTCTTTACAACTAAGAGATTACCTTGTTTGGGGTACGGTGGATATCTTTCAACTACACCAACAACTTGTATAATGTCTGATCTTGAGGCTATAGGTACAAAAGACTACTAGTTATTGATTTATACATTGTTTTGATTTACCTCTAGTGACATCATCTTTTCTTATTTTGCATCCAATGAACGCAAGTGTACTGATAAGAGAACATTATTCCACCACAAATTTCTTCAACATTTACTTGAGATATTTTCTTTGAGAAATGAATATACCTTTCATTGATTGAGTAATCTACAAATAAAGGAAAAATGAGAGTTCCCCAAGCATAGACAACTTAAATTCAACTTTGGTATCAACAACAAATTGTTGGCTAAGTAAATTTGCATCACTACCAAAAATGATATCATCAACACACACAACAATAACTAAAAGATTATAATTTTCATATTTTAAATACAAATTATTGTCAATTTCTGCTCTTTTGAAGCCTCATTGTTGTAGGTGTTTGTCTAATTTTCAATGCCATCCCTTGGGTGCTTTACTTTAGTCCATACAATTCCTTTTTGAGCTTACACACTACCTCAAGATTGTCTGAAAATTGAAAACCTTTAGGATATTCTATATATACCCCTTCTTCAAGTTTTACATCCATCTGATAAACTTTGAACTTTTTGTGATAAGAAAATGCTAGAAACATTCTATTTGCCTCTAATATTGCTACAACAGAAAACGTTTCATCAAAATCTATTATTTCAACTTGAGCATAGTCTTTACTTACTAATTATATGGCCTTATTTCTCTCAACATGTCCATCCTCATTTAATTTTTCGTAAAGAACCACTTTTTGCCAATAAAATTTTTGTTTAATGATCTTCGAACTAACTCCCGAGTTTGATTATTCTCGATCTAGTATAACTCCTCATTCATGGATTTTATCCAAAGTTAATCTTGGTTTGCCTTAGAAAGATATTTTCTATTAATCATGGACAATATAGCAATATGAGCTTTACTGGAGTTATTTATTAATATTCTTTGTGTTTGCACTCTTGTTTTCATATTACCAACAACGATTTTGTGGGATGATGATTTTGAACATACCTTTAGGTGGTTTTGGGGTGAGATCACTCTACATCTTCTTCTTTTTTGTCTCTTGATTCTTCAATCTATATTGTTTCATCTTCTCTTCTGATCTAATCAAGTGGACTAACACATCTTGGTTGCTTGCTTTTGTGAGATAACTCCTCATCTACTTTCACATCAATGAGGTCAACTATTTTGCATAATATTTTACTGTAACATCTATATCCTTTTCTCTTAGTTGAATATCCTAAACATATCCCTTCGTTCGCTTTTGCATTGAAATTACCAAAATTATAATCATTTTTCCTGATGTAGTACTTGCGACCAAAGACTTTGAAGTGATTTATTGAGGATGATTTTCCATTCCACAATTCATAGGGAGCCTTATCAATTTTTTGCCTAATATGGTATTTTTTTAAAATGTGGACTATTGTATGAACAACTTCAACCCAAAAAGTATTTGGCATATTTATTTCATCCAACATAGCTATATCCATTTCTTTTACTAGTCTATTTTGCCTCTCAGTCACACCATTTTGTTGTGGAGTATTTCTGATCGTGAATTCACTTCTTGTGTCATGTTGTTCAAAAAAGTTATCAAACTCATTTGAAGTAAACTCTCCACCCCTCTTTGACCTTAGACATTTCAGTTTGCAATCAATTTGGTTTTCAACCATGGCTTTGAAAATTGCGAAATTTTCAAATGCTTTAGACTTCTCCCTTAAAAATGTGACCCACATAATCCTGCTATAATCATCAATGAATAGCATAAAGTATTTCTCGCTACTTAGGGTATCGTTTCTTGAGGGCCCACATAATTTTGTATGAACTAGTTGTATGGGCTTGGTAGATGAGTTTTTTTTGTCTTGAAAGTTAGTCGAACTTTCTTTCCAATTTGGCATGTTTTACAAATTGTATTACTTGGCTTTGATATTTTTGGCAAGTCCCTCACAAATTCTACTTTGTTGATCTCTACAATATGATCATAATCCAAGTTTCCCAACCTTTTGTGTCATAACTATCTCTCATCAATCTTCCCCATAAAACATTCCTCATTTTGTTCATTCAATATGTATACATTACTTTATGTTCTTATAGCTCTTACAACTACTTTCCTTATGTCTGCAATGTTTCTTTAACATCCTTTGGAGTGAAAAGTGGCATCATACTCCTAGTCAAACATTTGAATCTCACTCAACAAGTTTTTCTTGAGTCCATCCACAAAAATAACGTTCTGAGCCTTCCATTGTCCATTATCCAAGCTTAGTGTGCCTTTGCCCATGATTTTCCTAGAGCATCATTTCCAAAAGTAACACTTCTTGCCTTGTCTTCTCTTAATGACATGAATTTTCTCCTATCACCAATCATATGGTTATGACATCCACTATCCACATACCAGTGGCTACCTTGGTTTTGGGAATAAGACAATGCCATATTCTTCAATATTTTATTCCTTTTTCTTCTTCAATATTTTGGGTTCCTCTTTAGCTTGCTTGATCTAAGGCACTGATTTAAATTTTCTAGTTCTACACTTAGTTACTTTATGCACATATTTATAACAAATATAGCATTCAATATAATCGAATATAGGAACAAATGGATTGTTGTCCCTAGGATTATTCCTATGTGGATTTACAAATCTATTGTTTGTTTGACTAATAAGATTTATTTCTTTTATTTATTATATGATTATTTCCAAGATATGGTCTATAATTAAATGCCTTGTGTGCAAAATTTGTACATGAATAACAATAACCATTGAAAATATTTTGGTACTTGGAGTATTTTGTTTTTGAGGATATGAACTACTTACTCTTTGATGACTTTCTCCTTATGGGGGATGAGGTATTTTTTGATTTATTAATTTATCTTTGTGGATCTTTGAATTTCTATTATTGTTGCATATAGTGTTGTCATTGATGGAAATGAGTGCCAATTATGTCAAAGGGAATTGTTTAGACAACAATAGTATCATTCATGGGTCAAAGCAAGTAATGTATCAAGTAGTTATTTTACATACCCCCATAAGGTTAAGTGAAAGGAAGCTTGCATTTTATTTAGTGTTTGACAAGGTTATGATCCATTAATGATCTATATATAACATGATTACATAGATCTCATTAAGACCTTTCCAATAGTATATCTCACTTTGAAAAAATCCTCCTAGACAAGAAGTTCTAGTCATTTGAAAATAAACATTATTGGAGGCCCAAAACTATAGGGAAAAAACCCAAAAATATTAATATGTTAAAAGGTGCAAAAATTTTGGATGCATCCATGGTACATTGGTCATGTCAATGACAAATCTTGACAAAAATTGTATGACCTTTAATAATGTTAAAGAGTGTGCATCTTTCACAAATCGAATGACAGACATGGAAACATGCACACCAATTAGCTAGACCACAATGTCTAATCAAGGGATGAAATTTCATGCATCATGATAGGCCAAGTGAGATGATGCAAATGACATAATCAACATGAGTGAAACATGGCAACATATATTTGGGTGATGTGGCCTCCTTGAACAATCACCAGATGACATCAACAAGTGATGTTAACATGGTGGCATGGTAGTAAATGGCATTGCCGCGTGGTAGGCACATTTGGAAACTTTTGAATGGTGACAATATCAAATACGGGTAACATGTGTCACCTGTCATAGGTTTCAAGGTGACATGATCATTTCATGTTGATGTCATCACGCAAATGACTAAGGACCCTTAAG
This sequence comes from Pinus taeda, assembly GCA_000404065.3. NCBI lineage: Eukaryota > Viridiplantae > Streptophyta > Pinopsida > Pinales > Pinaceae > Pinus > Pinus taeda. The sequence continues at coordinate 61,295 of APFE030732958.1, read as the reverse complement.
GAACCAGTCATATGGAATGTCCATATGGACCATGGCACAAATATTAATGGCATGGTCATATCTTTTGGTCACATGGTTTGATCTGAAATTGGTTGCTAGTTAATGTTGTGCTAGTATCATTTCCAGATATAAAATTTTCTTTGCTTTGGTTTGCTTATCCATAGAGAGTTTATCCATGAGCATGTGATTGTCAATTAATCTAACTTGCTTAATTAAATTAAAAGCATGAATTTAAATGGCTGAAAAACAACATATAAAAAGACAGAAAGCACAAATAACAAATCTCAATACACAATTTTTTTTGAAGGATTCCATCCCTCCTAGGCTACATCTCCTTGGTCCAGCTTCATAGTGTGGGTCTTTGTATTAGATTAAAGAGTGCTCAAATTGTTGTTACATGCATCCAATACTCTTGGAATCTGTTCCAATGATTTAAAACATTAAAATATATCAAAAATTACTATTTGTTTACTCAATTTGGTTACCAGCTGCTCTGGGAATGACCTCCAACACCTGGTGGCCTTGAGCTTCAAAAATCTTCAAGTGACCAAACACACCTATAGATGATCTCTTCTGCCTCTAAAACCTACTCCAATGAGTTTAAAACATTCAAATATATCATAAATGACTATTTTTCTACTCAATTTCGTTACCATCTTCTCTAGGAATAGCCTCCAACACTTGGTGGCCCTAGGCTTCAAAAATCTTCAAGTGACCACAAACACCTGTGGATGGCATCTTATACCTCTGCAACCTACTCCAATGAGTTCCTAGCATTCCAATGAGCCAGAAATGACTATTCATGTTCAAAATGTGGCTAAGAATTGAGTAAGATATGGCTCAAACAATTTTTCCTACAAAAACTCCGCTAAATCTAGAGAACAACTAGTTAAGTCCGCCAAGTTTGGTGGTAGTTCCAAACTTTGTGGCTCCTCCAAAATCTTTGCCAACTTAATCATGGATTAATTTAATGCTAAACTGATTAGTGGCGTACTAATCTCACTTAACAGTTGGTCCCTATCTCCTGGTTTGGGCGCTAGGTCACATGGGGTGGGGGTTAGCCTCACGGGGCTTTTTTTGTACCAAACTTTCAGAAGCTCTAAATTTTGCATACGATGTCAGTTTTTCGAACCATTCATAGCATCTGAATCCTGAAGACGAAATATATTCAATCATTTAGGTCTGAAGAAATTCTGAGCACTTTCATTTTTTTAGCTAAAACACTGATCCCTGATCATTCCTCCACACTAGAAGCCTTTTGGACCACAAAATCTCTCTTGATCACTGATTATGTTGATGAGGGGATTGTTCTCTCATCCTTCCAGTCTTTATCCATTGAAATTTTCCTAATTTCATCATTCGAAACTTTTCATAAAAAACCAAAATTTTCCTTGATTCCGACGACCATCTATTGCTATCTTTGACACCGTCACGCTGCAATATTTCTGAATTTACAGAAGAGAAATATAATTTTGAAAAAACATCTTGTTCCTAACTTGGTCAACAATCAAAGGAAAATTGGAATCTTTCTCACCTTTCACTTTTTCTTTATGGCAATTTTTAGCTGCTTTTGCCTTGTACATGAGTTGACTCTTGCCCAAGTTTCCTCGCCATTGTAATGTGCCTTTTGGAAACCAGCAATGAACATTTGTCAAACCCATGCCTTATTTTCCAAGATTCTTTGTCCTCTTCTCTTTTTTTTTCTATGTAAAACTGATCTATTAATAAAAACATAATGTACAAAGAGGCATCGACCTCTATGGTACTAGGTCAGCTATATGACCATTTTAAACAGCAAGATTTGACATCGCGACTACCCTAGTTGGGGAAACCAGTCCGAGAACGAAACAAGAAAAGTTCATTTTACCCACGCAGGGGCTACAGTTCCAGAATTCAAAATTTTTAACCCAAAGACTGTAAAATTCAATGAGATAGCCATAGTAATACCCATAGTATAGTTCAAAATTCACCACAGTAAAATAGCTCATGAGAACCAAAACTTGGAACCTGAGCTGGATGCGAGACTCAAAATTGACCATAGTAAAATGAAAATAAACAAAACTGTACTCAGGACCCGACACGTGACCTGGCATGCAGCAGCTAGGTGGCTTATGTTTGTGGCTTCTCCTCCACGATTAGACACCAGCCATATTCTTCTGAACTAGTTTCCACTGATTGTCGGCCACCTGCGGTGTCCTCCACTTGAATTACTTTCTCTTTACGGGTGGTGTCACTGCCCAGAGTCTATTGTCGGCCGCTGGATGGATGGTCCATGTCTCTCAACGGGTGGCTGGAGCTTGGCTCCCCCTAAACGTTGCCGAGCAATGGAGGAACCTGGTTCATTTCTGGGCTGAGCTCTAGTTTGGGGAATGAGTCAGTTACCTCTCTGAAATCCACCATGATGGTGGCAACTATGACCAGCCTATCCATGGAGCATCGAAACCAGAATTGTGCTTGCTGGGAAGAAGTAGTGGAAGTGGTGTATTGGGAGATTCCACCTGAACGCCGAACCTCGCTGGTGCCCATTTTACCTCGGTCGCTATGGGTGTCCGAGTATCTTCCAAGGAAGCGAGAAGTGGAAGGGCTTGGGGGTGGGGAGGTGGATGGGGAGGTGGAGACAGAAGGGGGAAGAGATGAAGGGTGAGTGGCACCACCTTGATTACCACCTCGCCTGCACCTCATTCTATGGTGTTGTTGCATGATTCTCTGACTAGAAAGCTGCAGCGAGCGATGAATTGTAGGCTCAGGAGGCAAGGCAATAACGACAGAGGGAATGTTGAGAGGAATATGGGAATTCAAATCTAGGCTAGAGAGAGGGGCCGAGACCTCAAAATGAAGATTGCAGAGAAAGGACTAAGAAAAATGATGACCATTGCCCAGGTCGATGCAGCAGAGGATTCTACAACGTCTTCCCGTAGCAGTGCGAAGGCTCGGCTCTGCTGCAGAGGGGTGGCAAGAGCATCTAAGAGGCCGAATGGGTGAATGCAGGGGGCTTTGTGCCATATTTCTGAAATTGTAGAGAATTTATCGGGTTTCCCAATTGGTTAATGGCGCCGGCCGAGGAGCCAAGACCTGCCTTAATTTCTCACAGGGGAAGGTGCAAGTTGCCATAAGGATTAGCCACCTGCTTGTCTAGCGGCTGATGCGCATTAATGGCTCATCTAACACCCGCATCTGGGGATTGTCCTCTTCACTTTGGCTTTCAATCTATCTAGTTTTAATTCGCGATGAAGTTGCCAACAATGGTCTTCATCATGGTCAATCTTTGAATAGTTTTTCCATGTGAGTTTTTCCTTCTCCTTTTTTATACTTGCATTATTTCTTCCCTTCCATTTTCCTCCCTTCTCTTTTACCTTACCCTCACTGTCACCTTTCTCCTCTATGTTTTTTCCACTTGCCTCAAGATGCGTGGCTTGCACACATACTTCATCTAAGTTTCTTGGGTTAAACGTAAGGACAATATGCTGCAAATAGGAATGTAAACCTCCAATATATTTCAAGAGTGTATCTTGTGAATTCAAGTTTAATCCCAACAATAAATCCCTCTTCCTAAAATCCTAAGCATAGTCTTGGACAGTTTTGCCTTTTAGTTGCCTAAAATTTTGCCAACTCATAATGGATTTTTGCATATAGGCTAGAGGATAAAACTTTCCTTTAATGGAAGAAATGAATTCAACCCAAGAAATTGAAATCTTACCATGGATTCACATTTCCTCTTGTGTCTTTGCCTCCCACCATACTAGTGCAGCTCCTTCTAGCCTCAGTGAAGCCAACTGGATATTTATGTCATCTTTTTGAAGGTTCTGAATTCTACAGCATACCTCCAACTATTGAATCCAATTGTCTAATTTTTCTGCATTCACTTCTCCATTGTACATGGGAAGTTCGAAGTTTATGTCCAATTTCAGTAATGGAGTTTTTCCTTTTAGGGTTTTGGAATGAGTATGGGCAGTGGTGGTAGTGGAAGATGATGATGTGTGAGACAGTGAAGATGATGAGGAAGATGATGAGGATGGTGGAGATGGAGGTGGCTTTCCACCATTCCCTTTGGAATCCTTCTTCTCATCTTTTTTTTCCTCTGAGCTTCCTTCTCCATGTGGAGGTTTAGAACTGTCCCCAACCATTTTGTTGTTCCTCTCTTCATATAGGACTTTAACCATCTTAGTAGAAGTATATAAATATTTCTTGAAGTCTTCCTCTTTTGAAGAGGGACCTTCATTCTCTCTTTCTCCACACATAATGGCTATGGATTTAGGCTCAGAAATTTGTACTGATTGTACCTCTTCAATCACTTCAACCTCTTGTGCAATATGTGCCTCTTCTATCTCAACTAATGGAGATGGAAATTGAGGTGATTCAGGTGCTGCCTTGAGTGGTACTTTGGGTGAGTATGATACTTTCTCAGCCTTCTTTCTTCTTGTCCTAATCTCAGGACTAGCTATCCGTAGCTTCCCTTCTCCTCTCTACAACTTCAACCTTGTAATCATAGCCACAATTGCAACTATTAAACCCTTCAAGAAAATCAAGAAAGAAACCTTGTGCTCCGATACCAACTTGATCTAAAATTGGTTACTTGTTAATGTTGTGCTAGTATCATTTCCAGATATAAAATTTTCTTTGCTTTGGTTTGCTTATCCATAGAGAATTTATCCATGAGCATGTGATTGTCAATTCATGTAACTTGCTGAAATTTAGTGTTTTGCATGAACTTAAAAGCATGAATTTAAATGACTGAAAAACAGGCCATAGAAAACAATGTAAACTTTGAAATGGGAACTGATATTGTTACCCGTTTTGTAGAGATAGCAAAAAAGTGACCCGATTTTGGAAAGGGGTGATGCAGAACACACATGTTTTTTTTAGAGCATAAATTTTGGTGTTCGCATTATGACACAGGTTTGGCACTATGACACAGGTGTTTTCCTTCATGGCAAATCACTCAGATAACATATCACAGTTCAGGCTCTCAGAATGAAGGAAAAAGAGATATACCCAGGTTCCACTTAACAAAGTCGCGTATACACGCGGGATAGCCAATCAAAAGGTGCATATGCATATGCACACACTTTCATGCAAGGAAAAGTGCGTACATGTCATAAAAATTGTTTTTAGTCCATGGTATTTAGTCCTTGGTAGTTGGACCTATGGTTTTGGACCATGGCATCTCGTCCGAAGTGTTGAACCCAGGTATTGGGTCCCAAGTATTGGTTCTAAGTGGTTTTGGACCATGGTATTAAGGCCTAAGACTATAAAAGGGCAAGGAGATCATTAGGCAAAGGCACTAAAGGATTGAATATCTTATGAAGAGCAAGATCTAGAATATTGGTCATTGAGGTTATGGTGCATAGCCGGATCTGAATCAAGGAGGAACCTAAGCACTAGAAGAAGGATAAGTTCTATTGATGGGTCAAGATCTTAAGGCTTGAATAGAAGTATCTTTGTGTGATTTTGATCTGTTATATTTGGCGCATGAATTGATCTATAAATCTGATAATCTGGGTATAACTGATGTCTGAATAATTAAAAAGGATAAATTATATTTTATAGATCTGTACACAGGTTCAGCATAGAAAAGGAGTGTATACATGCTGGTTCAGTAATACAAAACAACGTATACACAGGTTTTCCCTAATACAGCAGCGTATGCACACAACTTCTACATATTGAAGGAGCGTACATCTCACACAATATGTTTTAGCTACTTTTGTTTATTGCTGCAGTAGGATTGGTTTCTAGTTACTGTCACTTTATTCTGGTTACAACATTCAGAGAAGTGATTGTTTAATTCAGTTTTGGTTGGTTCAAAAGAAGATTGGTTGATGCAGATATACTTGATGTTTGATCCATGTTATTGATGGATCTAGTCTAAAAATTTATGAAATGTGGTCCCTGGAAGAAAAGAGAAGGTTGTAGCCCTCCGTAGGTTAGCACCTACGTACTAGTACATCAACTAGTACAAGAGCTAAGGGTGTTGTAGCTCCCTTCCAGAAGAAGCTGGAGAGCGAGAGAAGGTTGTAGCCTTCTGTAGGTAGAAGTCTACATACTGGTAGAACACTGCACCAGTACAGAAATATTGTAAAAAGAAGTTTCTTATTAAAAGAAGATAGAGGCGAATTGCAGTAGGTGGTTTTCACCCACATTGTGTTTCCACCTTATAGCTTGTGTTCATGTGTATGATGATCTGTTCTATTTTACTGCACCTGTTTACTGTTCTTATGGTTAATAAAGTTCTGATGCACTGATTAAAGATCAACATTTAATGGATTAACTGTATCATAAGTTTACTGGATATACGCTAGTTTCTTTAGACACAGTTGCGTGTATACATAGTTTTCCACAATTGAAGTAGCATATATATCTGAGTATGAAAATGAAAAAGTGTTTAATTTGATAATACTTATTCACCCCCCCCTCTTAGTATTATTTCCAACAATTGGTATCAGAGAAGGTCCTTTTGAAGAAGCTTGATCGCTTAAAGGAAGATCTATCATCATGAGCAACTACAACAGGGAGGCATCCATCAGGCCACCAATCTTTGATGGGAGCAACTTCATCTATTGGAAGGTAAGAACCACAACTTATCTTCAATCTCTTGCTGCAGAAGTTTGGGATATCGTGGAAGGAGGATACACATTCCCATCAGCAACTCCTATAGATACAACTGGTAAAAAGCAATATGAGACAAATGCAAAGGCTGTCAATACTCTATTGGGGAGTCTATCTCAATCAGAATTCGTCAAGGTTATGCAGCTCAAAACCGCCAAAGAAATATGGGACAAGATCATTCTAAGCTATGAAGGAGACGATCAGGTAAAACATGCAAAACTACAATCTCTTATAATTCAATATGAAACTCTCAGAATGCACAATGATGAAAGTGTGGCTAATTATTTCGTATGTATAGATGAGATTGTTAATTGCATGAAAAACTTGGGTGAAGAGATAAAAGAAGTTACTTTAGTTGAAAAGGTTTTAAGATCTTTGTCTTCTAAGTTTGAATCAAAAGTTTTTGTCATAGAAGAAAAGTAGAATCTTCATAGTATTACCATGTCACAACTGCAGAGAATCCTAACTTCTTTTGAAATGAGAAAAGGGGGTCCATCAGACATTAGAGAAGCCACATTCAAAACTTCAAAAGGAGAATACAATGAGTCAGGACATACGTCAAAAGGAGAGGAAGAATCAAACTTTGTCAAGAACCTTCAACGGGGCTCTGAAAGATTCAGGGGTAAGCTACCTTTCAAATACTTTGGTTGTGGGAGAGTCGGTCACTATGCAACCAAATGTCCTCATAAAGATAAGCTTGATAAAGGTAAGGAACCGGTTAAATGGAACAGAAAATAGAATGTAAGTAGGAAGAGCTATTATACACATGAAGACAACGATGGACTTTCAAATAGTGATGAAGATGAACATGGTAATCATTATAGAATTTTGATGGCTTTTGAAGATGATGATTTATTGGATGCTATAGATGAAGATGATCTCTATGAAGAAATTTCTAAACTTAAAATTTGTTTAGAAGAAAAAAGTATGATCATATATACTCTGACATTCCAACTTGCTGAAAGGGAAAAACACAATGAAAAGTTAGAATGTCAAATTGTGGGACTTCGAAAAGATATTGAGAAAACAAAATCTCTTAATCTTAGATTTTCTAAAGGATCTGAAACTTTAGATGAGATTATCAAAGTGCATAGGTCTTGGATATATTGAATAAGCATCTCAAGCACAGAAGCCATCCACCTCCAAAAGTTATCTTGATGCAACAAGGAGAAGTGAACAGGTCGATAATCGTCAGCAAAGGCTTAAAGCAAATCACCAGGTAAATCAGGGTCAATCTACTTCAAGAATGAACAAAATCTATAACCAATCGTAGGTAAATCATTCTAAATTTACCTCAAGAATGAATTTCAATGGAAACTACAATCACCTGGTCGGTAGATTTGATAATCGCAGGAATTTATTTAATGGCCAATGTTTCTCTTGTCATAACTTTGGACACAAAGTTGCTCAATGTGTTTCCTACAAGACCATCATGACTAGAAAAGCATGAAATAAAAGGAGTGTGACTGGGATCATGAAAAGGACCTACAATCAATTTTCTGCTCTTGAAAATAAAATAGAATGCTCTATTTGTAACAACTTCGGTCATGAAGATTCAGATGGCAGGAGTAAGTTTCGACAAACATCTCAGAAGGAGCAAGCTTCATTGGGTCCCAAAACATGGAGAAAGAAAGAACCGCAACCAGAAAGATGTGGTATAGCCTTATATGCGATAGGATAAGAAAATTAGTGGTACATCGACAATGGATGTTCGAAACATATGACAGGCGATAAATAAAAACTTCAGCCATATAGTGCCTTAGAAAAGGAAAGGAAGGTCTCATTTGGAAATGACACCCCTGCTTTCATAAAAGGTAAAGGTTCTATTCTTTTGAAAGAAAAGGTCAAAGCTGGAAATGTTATGTATGTTGATGGCTTAAAGCATAATCTATTGAGTGTTAGTCAAATGTGTGATCAAGGAAATGAGGTAATATTTCGATCAAATGGATATATTGTTCGTGAGCTTGATATAGGAGAAATAGTGATCAAAGGCATAAGAACTCCAAATAATGTATACATACTCAAGGGAGGACAACAACAATGCTATCTAAGAAAAAATTATGAACATTGGCTATGGCACAGAAGATTGGGGCATCTAAGCTTCCCTCAGATAAGGAAAGCATGCAAATATCAGGCGGTTCATGATCTCCCTAACATCATAATTATAGACAATACAATATGCAAATCATGTCAGTTTGGTAAGAAAACCAGAATTCATTTCCCTAAGAAGGAAGGATCAGCTACTAAGCCACTTGAACTTGTCCATACTGATTTATGTGGTCCATCAAGGAAAAAGTAACCTCGAGGAGAAGAATACTTTATATTGTTCATTGACAACTTTTCCAGAATGTGTTGGATAGGAATTCTGAAGCATAAAGACGAAGCTTTTGAAAAATTCAAAGCAATCAAAGCCTTGGTAGAAAATGAATCAGATTGCAGAATCAAATGCCATAGGTCTAATCGAGGAGGGGAATTTACCTCGGATGAATTTTTTGACTTTTGTGAAGAACATGGAATAAGAAGGGAATTATCTACTGCAAGGACTCCTCAGCAACATGGAGTTGTGGAAAGGATGAACAAAATGGTTCAACAAATGGCTCACGCTATGCTTGATGAGTCTGGAACTCCTGCAACCTTCTGGGGTGAAGCTGCATTTGTTGTCGTTACTATTCTCGACAAAACAAACGTCCGTGTAAACAACACTCAAACTCCTCATGAACTTTGGTATGGTAATATTCCTATGGTAAAATACTTCAAAGTTTTTGGAAGAAAATGTTACATCAAATGGACTGACGAAAATATTGGCAAGTTTGAACCTAGAGCAGATGAAGGCATTATCCTAGGTTACTCTTCCCGAAGTAAAGAATATAAGTGCTACAATAAAAGACTTGGAAAAATTGTTGAAAGTATTGATGTGGTGGTTAATGAAGCAGGCGACAATCCAAAGAAGATAAAAACCAAAGATTTTTAAGATGAAGAGGAATATCCTTCAACTTCAAATCAGACTAATGATGAAGAAGAAACCTATGAGGCACCAGAAGAACAAATAAGGGTAGAAGAAAAGACTTCATCCAGGTATGTACAAAAGAATCATCTAGAGACTCAAATTTTGGGGTAGAAAGACGCAAGTGTTCAAACAAGAAGAATTATTACAGAAGCTTCAAGCTATCTAGCATTTCTCTCCTCTGTCGAACCACGAAGTATAAGTGAAGCACGCAAAGATGAATGTTGGGTCAAGGCCATGAATGAAGAACTTGAGCAGATTGAAAAGAATAACACTTGGGAATTGGTTCCTAGACCTAATGATAAGAATGTCATAGGGACCAAATGGATATTCAAAAACAAGCTAAATGAAAATGGATATGTTATTAGAAACAAGGCCAGATTTATTTGTGAAGGGTATGCTCAACAAGAAGGTATAGATTTTGAAGAAGCTTTTGCACCGGTTGTTAGACTTGAAGCCATAAGAATGTTCCTTGCTCTTTCTAGCTTTCAGAAGTTCAAAGTATATCAAATCGATGTGAAATCTCCCTTTATAAATGGAGACTTAGAAGAAGAAGTGTATATTGACCAACCAGATGGATTCATCCTTGGAAATGATCCAAAACTTGTATGCAGACTCAGAAAGGCTCTCTATGGTCTTAAACAGGCTCCAAGGGCTTGGTATTATCATATGGACAAATACCTCCATCAACAAGGTTTTTCAAAAGGATCAGCAGATAACAATCTATATAAAAATTGACAATTATAAATTGCTAATACTTGTTGTGTACGTTGATGATATTATCTTTCGTAGCAATGAAGAAGCCATGAGTCAAAACTTTCCCTTGGTGATGCAGAAAGAATTTGAAATGTCCTTGCTTGGTGAGCTCACATATTTCCTTGGCTTACAAGTCCAACAAAACAAAGATGGTATCTTTTAATCATAAACCAAGTACCTCAAGCATATCTTGAAGAAATATGGCATGGAAGATTGAAAACTAGTATGTACCCCTATGGTAACAGGATGCAGCCTTAGCACAAATGATGAATCAGTAGTAGTACATCAACCAACCTATAGATCCATGATTGGAAGTCTGCTCTATCTAACATGTACCTGACCAGACATCATGCATGTAGTGGGAATAGTTGGTAGATTTTAGGCAAATCCAAAGGAAGCACACCTTCAGGCAGTTAAAAGGACTTTCAAATATCTTCAAGGAACACAAAACTATGTCTTATGGTATCGTAGAGACGCAGATCTCACGATTAATGCATATACAGATGCAGATTGGGCAGGAAGTGTGGATGACAGAAAAAGCACTAGTGGTGGTGCATTCTTTATGGGTTCTAGATTAGTATCTTGGTTCAGTAAGAAACAAAGTTCAATTGCATTATCTACAGCTGAAGCAGAATATGTGGCTGCTGCATCTTGCTACATACAACTCCTTTGGATGATGCAAACATTACAAGACATTCAAATCACATGTACTCCACCCATCTCCATGTTATGTGATAATACAAGTGCAATAAGTATTTCAAATAATCTAGTAATGCATTCAAAGACCAAGCATATACCTATCAAATATCAATTTCTTTGGGAACAAGTGCTTGAACAAAAGGTCAAATTGGAGTATGTTCCCTCCAAGGAAAAGGTTGCTAATATATTCACCAAACCACTACCCAGGGAGACATTTGAATACCTCAGATAGAAGCTGGGAGTAGTTGATGCATCATCTTGTTGTTGCAACTTATCTGTTCCAGAGAAAAGTGGTTGTACGCGAGTTTCTTGAGGAGCACCCACGTACATACGCCAGTTTTCGTGTATACAATCACGTATATGTTCATTTGAAGAATATCAGTAGGACAAATTTAGGATGAAAAGAGTCTGATATGGGTCTGACAGAGAACATCTTGCACAGGTTCAGGGGAGAGCATTTACTTCTAATAATGCATTGTTGGAATTATTTTAGAAGATCTTGGTGGAACAGTTGTAGAGGGGGATCATGGTTGCTGGTCTGGATGATGATTGACAGATGCTATTGATGATAGTTGTTGATGACTATCATAGCCTTGTCTTAGATATTTTAGTATCTATGTCATGTATTTCTTTTTTATCAAGGTCATGTAACGACCTATGTTGGTTTCCCCACTATGTCTGGGATGGATGATGTAATGTTCTTGTTTTATCATGTGTAAAATATTATGTATCCCCACTTGGTTGGGTGGATAAGTCAATCTTGGTACATCCACACTTCGTTGGGAGATGGATGTATGTATGAGTCTTTGGTGATAGGAAGGTCATTTATGATGTATAGAGTCATGTTCTGTCTTGTATAACATCTTTTTGCAAACCTTGCCTATAGTCAGGGGGAGCATGAACAGCACAACAAAATAGAGATTTCGGCATGTACTCAGGGGGAGCATAACGCTTTTCCCTTGATGACAAAGGGGCAGAATGGCTTTGAGTGATTTGGGGTTGCCATCAAGTCCAAAAGGGGAGATTGTTAGCATTATGACACAGGTTTGGCACTATGACAGAGATGTTGTCCTTGATGGCAACTCACTCAGATAACAAATCGTAGTTCAAGCTATCAGAATGAAGGAAAAAGAGATATACGCAGGTTCCACTTAACAAAGTCGCGTATACACATGGGATAGCCAATCAAAAGGCGCGTATGCGTATGCACGCACTTTCATGCAAGGAAAAGCACATACATGTGGGAAAACTTGTTTTTAGTCCATGATATTTAGTCCTTGTTATTTGGACCTATGGTATCTCGTCCGAAGTGTTGAACCCAGGTATTCGGTCCCAAGTATAAGTTCGAAGTGGTTTTGGACCATGGTATTGAGTAAGGCCTAAGACTATAAAAGGGGAAGGAGATCATTAGGAAAAGGCACTCAAGGATTGAATATCTTATGAAGAGCAAGATCTAGAATACTGGTCATTGAGGTTATGGTGCATAGCCGGATCTGAATCAAGAAGGAACCTAAACGTTAAAAGAAGGATAAGTTTTATTGATGGGTCAAGATCTTAAGGCTTGAATAGAAGTATCTTTGTGTGATTTTGATCTGTTATATTTGGTGCATGACTTGATCTATAAATTTGATAATCTGGGAATAACTGATGTCTGAATAATTGAAAAGGGTAAATTATCTTTTATAGATCTGTATGTAGGTTCGACATAGAAAATGAGTGTATACATGCTGGTTCAGTAATACAAAACAGCGTATACGCAGGTTTTCCCTAATACAGCAGCGTATGCACGCAGGTTCTACATATTGAAGTAGTGTACGTCTCACAAAATATGTTTTAGCTACTTTTGTTTATTGCTGCAGTAGGATTGGTTTCTGGTTACTGTTATTGTATTCTGGTTACAACATTCAGAGAAGTGATTGTTTAATTCAGTTTTGGTTGGTGCAAAAGAAGATTGGTTGATGCAAATATACTTGATGTTTGATCCACGTTATTAATGGATCCAGTCTGAAAATTTATGAAACGTGGTCCCTGGAAGAAAAGAGAAGGTTGTAGTCTTTCGTAGGTCAGCACCTACGTACTATTACTTCAGTTAGTACAAGAGCTAAGGGGGTTGTATCTCCCTTCTAGAAGAAGCTGTAGAACGAGAGAAGGTTGTAGCTATCTGCAGGTAGAAGCCTGCATACTGGTAGAAGACTACACCAATACAGAAATATTGTAAAAAGAAGTTTCTTATTAAAAGAAGATAGAGACGAATTACAGCAGGTGGTTTTCACCCACATTGGGTTCCCACCTTATATCTTGTGTTCATGTGTGTGATGATCTGTTCTGTTTTACTACACATGTTCATTGTTCTTATGGTTAATAAAGTTTTGATGCACTGATTAAAGATCAACATTTAATGGATTAACTGAATCATAAGTTTATTTGATATACGCTAGTTGCTTTAGACACAGTTGCGTGTATACGCAGGTTTCCATAACTGAAGTAGCGTATATATCTGAGTATGAAAATGAAAAGGTGTTTGATTTGATAACATTGATTCACCACTCCCCAATATTATTTCCAACATTTTGCACTCTAAATTTTTTTATGTGCATTACGTTTTAGAATGGTAGTGAATTTCATGTTGATTTAAAAAAGTGGTAATTCTGCATTAGGCCTTTTTTTAAAAGACCTATTTTTTGACTTTAAATTTTCTAATGTATGAAATATAAATAATTATTTTCTAAATTTAATAATTTTTGAAGTGGTCTTCTTCTTCATATTTTCTTGTTTTTATTTTAATTTTTTTTTTTTGTAGTGAGGTTTTTATTCTTTTGCATATTTAAATAAGAAGGTTGATATTTTGAATTTTGATATTCTACATATTTATACATCGTTAATTAATTTTGTAATCCACATGAAATAATTGTCTCTAAAAAATAATCATTTTTAACAATTGACATAAAAATAACCATTTTTAACATAAATATAACTAAAAAACTACACGTTCTCATATTTTTGTAATTTTTTGCTAGAAATGACATGTCAAAATCACAATTTTTATAGGAAACTTTTAACTAAAAATAGTTAAATAATAGATTTTTTTATGAATTTCATGTAAAAAAAATAATAATAATCACTATTTAAAAAAAAAAATAATGACTAACATAAAAATTAATGCGAAAATCACATAATACAAATATTTAACGCATTACAACCTTAATTGAGTGCTTATTCTTATCATAAAATGTCAAAGTCAAAACATTAGAAGTATAACTAATTAATAGTTACAAAAAATGACCTTGATTTACAAGCATAACTTAAATTTAATCAACAATGTCACACAATCCAAACTCTTCATCATCTGGACTTTCATCATTGTCTTCTTCCACAATCTTTTCTGCTTCATTTTTCTTATTTTCCTCTTCTAATGTATCTTGGATACCTGTGAATCTTCCAATGTATGGCTTTCCAATCATTTTGTGTAATGGCGGTTGGCGTTCCTTTGCCTTTTTCGCCACACGTGATTCACTAAAGTCCCCTTTCTTCAACCCAATTTCTTGCATTGCATCTAGAAGAAATTGAAGAGCATTAATTCTTTGCTGAATAAAATTGCACTGTATTGGATTTTTTTCAATGGAAATGCAATTTCTTCCTTTTTGAAGGCAACATGCTAGTGTTGTACCTAATTATGAAGCACAAGAGAAATAATGAAGTAAATTAGTACAATGACATATAAATTAAGAAATAACTTATTGAAATTCAATTCCATATAATAAAACTTACCTGAGCCAGAAAATAAATCCAGAACCCAATCTCCTTTATTTGAACATATGTCTATAAGATAGTTAATCAATAACTATGGTTTTTGATAAATATTAACTATCTCTCATTTTTCTTCTTTGTCTTCATATGTTAGTTTTCTCACAACAGCATCATAAGTCAATGTTTGGCTATGACTCTTTCCATCAACCCAATTAAAAATCACAGATATATAGCTATCATATTTTGCCCAACGATCAATATGGATGAACTCACAATCATTTATAAATAGTTCGTCTTCATGGTTAAGAAGATTTGACTTTTGCCTGTAACATGAAATAGTAAAAGTTCAAATAACTTGTACATAAATGAATTTTTTAACATTAATCAAATATACATTTTAAATGTCTTACCATGTAAGTTGCATCCTTGAATTTGTTTTCCCCTTGAAGCTTTCCAATAACAATAACCTCGGCGGCCCAACGACCCGTGGGGCTTGCGGAGCGATTCTCGGAATCGCCCCGCCACCCCACAGGCTATTGGGCTGTCGGGGTGGGGCGGAGGGCGGGGTGATTCCCGGAATCACACCACTACCCCAGCAGGCCATTGAGCTACCGAGGTGTGGCGGACGGCAGGGTGTACCAGAATCACCCATCCATCGTCGTGGGTCGTTAGGCCGCTAGGGTGTGGCGATTCCCAGAATCATCCCGCCACCCCCGCGGGACGTTGGGCCGCCAGGGTGGGGTAGAGGGTGGGGTGATTGTCAGAATCACACCGCCACCCTCGCAGACCATTGGGCCGCCGGGGTGGGGTGGAGGGCGGGATGATTCCCAGAATAACCCCGCCAACCCCATGGGCTGTTGAGCCACCGAGGAGGGGCAGAGGGCGGGGTGATTCCTGGAATAACCCTGCCACCACCGCAGGCCGTTGGGCCACTGGGGTAGGGTGCATCGCTGGATGATTCTCACAATCACCCCGCCACCCCTGCGGGCTGTTGGGCCACCAGAGTGGGGAAGAGGGTGGGATGATTCTCGGAATCACCTCGCCACCCCCGCAGGTCGTTGGGCCTCTGGGGTGGGGTAGAGGGCAAGGTGATTCTCGAAATCAAACCGCCACCCTTGTAGGTCGTTGGGTCATCGGGGTGGGGTAGAGGGCGGGGTGATTCCCGGATTAACATCGCCACCCTCGTCAGCTGTTGGGCCACTAAGGTGGGGCGGAGGGCGAGGTGATTCCAAGAAACACCCCGCCACACCTACGAGTCGTAGGGCCGTCAGGGTGGGGTGGAGGGCGGGGTGGATCTCGGAATCACCGGGCCACCCCACAGGCCGTTTGGCAGCTCGGTTGGGGCGAAGGGCAGGGTGGTTCCTGGAATCACCCTGCGACACCCGCGAGTCGTTGCGCCGCGGGGGTGGGACAGAGGGTGAGGTGATTCCCGGAATCATACCGCTGCCCTCATTGGCCGTTGGGCCGCCGCGGTGGGGCAGAGGGCGGGGTGATTCCCGGAATCACCCCACCACCCCCATGGGTCGTTGGGCCGCCAAGGTGGGGCGGAGGGCGGGGTGATTCCTAGAATGACCCTGCCACCCCCACGGGTAATTGGGTTGTCGAGGTGGGGATGAGGGCGGGCTGATTCCTGGAATCACCCCACCACCCCGCAGGTCATTGGGTTGTCAGGGTGGGCCAGAGGGCAGTGCTGATTCCCAGAATCACCCCGCCACCCTCGAGGGTCATTGGGCCGTCAGGGTAGGGCGAAGGGTGGGGGTGATTCCTAGAATCACCCCACCACCCCCGTGTGTCGTTGGGCCACCGGGGTGGGGCGAAGGGCTAGGTGATTGCTAGAATCACCCCGCCACCCCCATGGGCCATTGGACCACCGGGGTGGGGCGGAGGACAGGGTGATACCTGGAATCACCCTTACCACCCTTGCGGGTCGCTGGGCCACCGGGGTGTGCCGGAGGGCAGGGTGATACCCGGAATCAGCCCGCCAGCCCCATGGACCATTGGGCCGCCGTGGTGGGGCGAAGGTCGGGGTGATTACCAAAATCACCTTGCCACCCCCACAAGCCATTGGGCTACCGAGGTGGGGTGGAGGGCGCGGTGATTCCCGGAGTCACCACGCCACCCCTGCAGGTCATTGGGCTGCTTGGGTGGGGTGGAGGTTCGGGTGATTCTTGGAATCACCCCGCCATCCCCGTGGGTCATTGGGTTGCTGGGGTGGGACGGAGGGCAGGGTGATTCCTGGAATCACACTGCCACCCCCGCAGGCCGTTGGGCTGCGAGGGTGGGACGGAGGGTGGGGTGTTTCCCAGAATCACCCGACCACCCCCACGGACCGTTGGGCCGCCTGGGTGGGGTAGAGGGTAGGGTGATTCCTGGAATCACCCCACCACCCCTCCAGGCCATTGGGCTGCCAGGGTGGGGCGGAGGGTCGAGTGATTCCTGGAATCGCCCTGCCACCCCCGTGGGTCATTGGGCCGCCGGGTGGGGCAGAGGGTAGGGTGTTTCCCGAAATCATCCTGCCATAGGGCGGAGGGCGAGGTGATTCCTAAAATCACCCCACCAACCCCGCGGGTTTTTGGGCTGTCGTGGCAGGGCAGAGGCTGTCCACACCCCTCCATCCCACCCCACCGGCCCAATGACTCGCGAGGGTAGAAGTATGATTCCCAAAATCATCCAGCAATGCGTGGGACATTGGGCCACTGGGGTGGGGCGGAGGCTGTTCATAGGCCTCCGCCCTACCCCGACAACCCAACGACTCACGGGGGTTGCGGAGTGATTCTCGGAATCACCCCGCCACCCCCATGGGCTGTTGGACCGCCAGGGTGGGGTGGAGGGCGAGGTGATTCCCGGAATCACCCCGTAACCCCCGCGAGTCATTGTGCCACCAGGGTGGGGCAGAGGGCGAGGTGATTCACGGAATCGCCCCACGACCCCCGCGGGCCATTGGGCCGACGGGGTGGGATCACATCGGCACCCCCGCGGGCCGTTGGGCTGTCAGGGTGGGGCAGAGGGTGGGGTGATTCCTGAAAAGTCCCCGCCACCCTCGGGGGCCGTTGGGCTTCTGGGGTGGGGCAGAGGATGGGGTGATTCCTGTAATCACCCCTCCACCCACAGGGGTTGTTGGGTCACCGGGGTGGGGAGGAGGGCGAGGTGATTTCCGGAATTACCCTGTCATCCCCGTGGGTTGTTGGGACGCTGTAGTGGGGTAGAGAGAGGGGTGATTCCTGGAATCACCTCGCCACCCCCAC
The DNA here is from genome assembly GCA_000404065.3 of Pinus taeda. Taxonomy (NCBI): domain Eukaryota; kingdom Viridiplantae; phylum Streptophyta; class Pinopsida; order Pinales; family Pinaceae; genus Pinus; species Pinus taeda. The sequence continues at coordinate 43,238 of APFE030732958.1, read as the reverse complement.
CGGCTGTTGGGTTGTCGGGATGGGGAGGAGGGCAGGGTGATTCCTCTAATCACCCTGCCACCCCCGTGGGCCTTTGGGCCACCAGGGTGATGCGGAGGGCTTCCCTGTATCACCTCGCCACCTACGCAGGATGTTGGGCCTCTGGGGTTGGGCAAAAGGTGGGGTAATTCTCGGAATCACCCGGCCACCCCCGCGGGTCGTTGGGTCACCGAGGTGGGAAGGAGGGCAAGGTGATTGTTGAACTGGTAAATCTCCTCTGCGAACAGAGGCGATCCCACTAGCCCAACATGGGTCTAACAACAATCACACAACGCTACAAGCAGGTAACTAATTGCATAAATCAAAGATCGATCATGATGATCTACCTGGAATCCAACGCTAGTTGTTGTAGAAGAAACGCCGCTCCCGTTCCTTTGCTCCGGCTGGTCACAATCCCCACACTCCTCGTGAATGGACACCTGCACACGCAAATAACGATACAAATACAAGCGTAAAATCCAGCATATGCAATTATATATCGGTCAGAAAAGATATAACTCAAATACCATTAAAAGACACATGAGTGGAACCATAATGATAGTCGTCTATTAATTAGTAAAAACAGAAAAAGATTACAACCAAAGGTTCTGACGTTGAACCTCCTCTGACTGGGCCAGCAGCTAAATAAGCCTTGCAAAGTGACCTCTTCTCTCTCAATATTTTGGCAGCATAACCTCTCTATACTTCTCAATTCTCACTATCACTCCAGCATTATCTTAGCACTCACAATAGCTCTAGCAAAACTAGTTGGTTTAATGCAGGGGGACAATCATTTATAGATGGAGGAGAAAGGAGTATGCATTGTATCAGGACACCTACTGAAGATTTAGCATTATCCCTGAATAGCCACTGAACTTGGTTGTCATGGATAAAAAGATGACACTCGACCACTTCCATGAGATTTTTCCCTCAGAGAACTCCATGAACAAAGAGGAAAAAACATATGAGTGCGCGCTGGCTAAAAATCATAACCAAGTTTAGGTGGCGTGGGCTTTGCTCTATGACAAACCGTCCATGAACGCACCCTCTTTTGAGGAACTGAGTCATTGGCGCGGGTAAGACACTGTGCACCCGCGCTAATGGAAAAAAGGCACTTTTTAGGGATAATCTGCAAGAGGTGTCTTCAGGGAATTTGAAGTTCATGCTCAGGAGAATCCAATGCAAGTGTTTTTAAGTTGTGTCACTGGTCACAGGTCCATAAATTTGTCCTCCAATGTACGAAAACAAGGGTAACAGGGCCGGTGACCAACGGTGACAAATTACTGTGTAACAGTGATTCCCATAATCACCCTGCCACCCCCGTGGGCTGTTGGGCTGCCAGGGTGGGGCAAAGGGCGAGGTGATTCCCAGAATTACCACACCACCCCCATGGGCCGCTGGGCTGTGGGGATGGGGCAGATGGTGGGGTGATTCCCGAAATCACCTCGCCACCCCCGCGGGCTGTTGGGCCAGCAAGGTGGGACGGAGGGTAGGGTGATTCCCGGAATCACCCTACCACCTTCACGAGCCGTTGGGCCACCGATGTGGGGCGGAGGGTGAGGTGATTCCCAGAATCACCTCTCCACCCCCGTGGGTCATTCGGCTGCCCGGGTGTGGAGGAGGGCGGGGTGATTCCCGGAATCACCCCGTTACCCCCGCAAGTCATTTGGCCACTGGTGTGGGGTAGAGGGAGAGGTGATTCTCAGAATCACCCCGCTAACCTCGCGGGTCGTTGGGTCGCTGGAGTGGGGGGGAGGTGGGGGGATTCTCGAAATCACCCCGCCACCCCCCCCCCAACCCCCCCGAGCCGTTGGGCCACCACGGTGGGGTGGAGGGCAGGGTGATTCCCAGAATCACCCTGCCAGCTCCGTGGGCCGTTGGGTCATCAGGTTGGGGCGGAGGGTGGGGTGATTCCCGGAATCACCCTGCCACCCCCGCGAGCCATTGGGACGCTTGGGTAGGGCGGAGGGCGGGGTGATTCCCGAAATCACCCCCCACCCTTGCGGGTCGTTGGGCCGCCGGGGTGGGGCAAAGGGCGTGGTGATTCCCAGAATCACCCCGCCACCCCCGCTAGGCATTGGACCGCTAGGGTGGGGTGAAGGGCGGGATGATTCCCAGAATCACCCTACCACCCATGCGGGTCATTGGACTGCCGAGGTGGGGAGGAGGGCATGGTGATTCCCCGAATCAACCTACCATGCCCACAGGTCATTGGGCCATTACGGTGGGGTGAGGGCATGGTGATTCCTAGAATCACCCCTCCAAGGAATCACCTTGCTACCCCCGTGGGTCGTTGGGCCACCAGTGTGGGGTGGAGGGCAGGGTGGTTCCTGGAATAACCCCACACCCCTATGGGCCGTTGGGCCCCTGGGGTGTGGCGAGGGACGGGGTGATTCTCGAAATCAACCCGCCACCCCTGCGAGCCATTGGGCTGCTGGGGTGGGGCAGAGAGTGGGTTGATTCCCAGAATCACCTCGCCAACCCCGTGGGCCATTGGGCTGCCAAGGTGGGGTAGAGGCTATCCATAGCCCATCGCCCCACCCCAGCAACCCAACTGCCTGCAGGGGTGGCGGAGTGATTCTCGAAATCACCCCACCACACCCGCGAGCCGTTGGGCTACCGGGCTTGGGCGGATGCTTTCCGTAGTCCTCCACACCACCTCGACGACCCAATAGCTCTCGAGTGTGGCAGGGTGATTCCTCGAATCACCTCACCACCCCGCGGGTTGTTGGTCCACCGGGGTGGGGCAAAGGGCAGGGTGATTCTCGGAATCACCCTGCCTCCCTCGCAGGCTGTTGCCCCGCTGGGGTGGGGCAGAGGGCGGGGTGATTCACGAAATCACCCTGCCACCCCCACGGGTCGTAGGGATGTTGAGGTAGGGCAAAGGTTGTCAGAAGCCCACCTTCCCACCCCGGCAGCCCAATAGCTCGTAGGGGTGGCAGGGTGATTCCCGAAATCACCCAGCCACCTGCGCGGGCCGTTGGGCCACCAAGGTGGGGCGGAGGCTGGTCATAGCCATTCGACCCACCCTAGAGGCCTAACGATGTGCAAGGGTGGCAGGGTGATTCCCGGAATCACCCCGCCACCCCCGTGGGTCATTGGGCTGCCAGGGTGGGGCGGAGTGTAGGGTGATTCCTGAAATCACCCTACCCCCCCACAGGTCCTTGGGTCAATGGGGTAGGGTAGAGGTTGTCTGCAGCCCTCCACCCCACCCAGGCGACCCAACGGCTCACGAGGGTGGCAGGGTGATTCCTGGAGTCACCCCGCCACCCCTCGGGTTGTTGGGTCATCGGGGTGGGGCAGAGACTGCCCACAGCCCTCCACACCACCCCAGTGGCCCAACTGCCCCCGAGGGTGGCGGGTTGATTCCTGGAATCGCACTACCACCTTCATGGGCCGTTGGGCCATTGGGGTGGGGCAGAGGCTTTTCGCAGCCCTCCGCCCCAACCCGATGGCCCAACTGCCCGTTGGGGTGGCAGGGTGATTCCGTGGTAATAGAATTTTAATGTATTTCAAATCCCATTATTTTATCTTTATGGTCATTACTAAAACATGTTGAATTTATACTTATGAAAGAAAAATGTTATTCTACCAAAAAAATCAGTGTTTGTTTCCTCATAAACAACTGTTTTTTTGCACATAAAAATTTGGTTTTACTAACATTTTTTAAAAATGTTTAAAATTGTCCCTAAAAAAAAACCATCATTCTAGAATCAACACTTTTTGTTTTCAGGGTTTTTTTTGCACGTAAATTTGCTTTCATTGCCATTTTTAAAACATGTTCAAAATTGACCCTAAAAAAAAACCATCATTCCAGTATACACACTTTTTGTTTTTAGCACTATTTTTGATGTTTTTTTGGTGTTTTTTTGTCATATTTTCCGTTTCGAGTTTATAGTTCCCGTTTCAAAGTTTACATTGTTAAAAACATAGCAAGTACAAATAATACATCTCAATACACAATTTTTTGTTTAATGAGTTCACCCCTCTTAGGCTACATCTCCTTGGTCCAGCTTCATAGTGTGGGCCTTTGTATTAGCTTCAATAGTGCTCAAATTGCTGTTACATGCATCCAATACTCTTGTAACCTGTTCGAATGAGTTTAAAAAATCCAAATCTATTAGAAATGACTATTTGTTTACTCAATTTGGTTACCAGTTGCTCTAGGAATGGCCTCCAACACTTGGTGGCCCTAGGCTTCAAAAATATTCAAGTGACCAAAAAAACCTGTAGATGGCCTCTTCTGCCTTTTAAACATGCTCCAATGAGTTAAAAACATTCAAATATATCAGAAATGACTATTTGTTTACTCAATTTGGTTACGAGCTGCTCTGGGAATAACCTCCAACACCTAGTGGCCCTCTACTTCAAAAATATTCAAGTGACCAAAAACACCTATATATGACCTCCTCTGCCTGTACAACCAGCTCCTATGAGTTTCTAGCATTCCAATTAGCTAAAATTGACTATTCATTTTCAAAATTTGGTTGAGAATTAAGTTACGGCTCAAACAGTTTTTGCTACAAAACCTCTCCTAAATCTGGAGAACTGCGAGTTAAGTCCATCAAGTTTGGTAGCAATTCCAGATTTGGTGGCTCCTCCAAAATATCTTCCAACTTAATCATGGATTAATTAAATGCTAAACTAATTAGTGGTGCACTAATCCCACATAGCAGTTGGCCCCTATCTCCTGGTTCGGGTGCTTGGTCACATAGGGTGGGGGCTGGCCCCGTGGGGTTTTTTTTACAAAACTTTCAGAAGCTCTAACTTTTGCATACGGTGTCGTTTTTTTTATCGGTTTGTGGCTTTGGAATCCTAGCAACAAAATATATCCATTCATTCAGGTCTGAAGCAATTATGAGCACTTTCATTTTTTAATCTAAAATAATGATCCTTGATCATGGTTAAAGTTCTAACCTTTAAGGCATGGAAATTGGCCCATGGTTGGCTAAATTGAGCTCCGAGAATACAAGGATTGATATATATGTGTGTGTGTGTGTGTGTGTGTGTGTGTGTGTGCGTGCGTGTGTTTCCTAGCACTAGGATGAAACAATGCTCATGACTCACATCACATATGAGCTATGTTGTGGTTGATTGCAGTTCATTGCTGATTTTTGATCTTGGGTTCAAACCATTTGAAGTTAGGGATGAGTTATTATTTACATTGTTGTTTTGGTTTGTATTGTAGCCATTACAACAACATCCAAAATGTTTCGACTACATCCCAATTTTGGGTCCCCCCTTTGCTTTTCAAGGCTCCAATGTTTAGGGTTGTATATATGAATTGGAAAAATATTTCGATGTCCTAGCCACCATCGAACCCTATAAATGTTTATGTTTTCATCTTGGTCATTTCTATTAGTGGCATTAGGATTTTTTAAATGCAACTTTTCTCGTGCATCTTCAAAACCTTAGATTATCGTGACTATGGATATTTATCACCCAATCATCATCCTCTCAGGTGCATCTTTTGATTTTAGTTTTCATGAGAATTTCTTAAAATTTTCAATGGGATTATCATGTTAAGACATCACATTCTACATCATGGCACTATAGTCATCAAGTCAATCTATGTGCCTGAAGGTTAAATCAATTGAGGATAAGGCTTTACCAATACATTCAAGATGGAATTTTCAAAACTCCATTAAGTGCATGGCATATCATTATTTCAAAAGGGCATTAGGAACATTTGTATTTTAGATCTTCTATTTTTTGGGTGTGCTGTATTATTTCCAGAGCCAACCTCCCTGTCAGGGGGTTTGCAAGGGGGCAGTAATTTGGGCCCTATATTAGGTGGGTGGACCTACCTATGGTTTCGTGCATGGATTTCTCACATGGATTTCAGTATGATGGTTTTTTTCCCATGTTATTTTGTAGGTCTGGTCAAGGGGACTACAATTATGTTCTAATCAAGGGTTTATGGATTGGGGTTTATGGATGCGTCGGGATGTATATATATGTTTTGTAACATTGAAAGGAATATAATGAAAAATCAATCTGGTAGCCTTGGTTTTGAGATCTAGGGGAAAATCTCTGCGTATATCTATTTTATGTTTTATGCTCTCACCGTTGTATAGTTTCTGTTTTTTAAGAATTCGTTTGCAAGTAATTTCTGTATAGGGTTAAAACCTACACTATTAGGATATCTCTTGAAGATTATGTGTGATTTCTTGATCATTAATATTCATCCTACGCTTTAGTGTCTAAATAATAAAACATTATTATGTGTAGCACAATTTGACTAATCTATGCTAGATTGTGTTATGTATGACAACTCTTCACTATATCATCTAATGGGATTTTGGAAGACCATAGGGTATGAAATCATTGTGAAGGGTCACACATATAATGATGCATTCAAAGGTTTTATTGATGCACTAATCAATGCACCAATCCATATAAATATTGTAAAGACAACAGTGAACAATACAGGAAAATGCATGAGGGAGATAATATATGTAAAATACATAGTTGTTGAATTCATATCAAGTGCACTTAGGCACTTACTAACTGCACTATAGGATGGCATATAATGGATAGGCCACGTTGAGAATAACCTATTGAATGGAAAGATATTAGAATTCCACGTTAAAAGAATAATACAATATATATTCCATTGAATACCCACTCAAAGGATACATTAAAAGGAAATATATCTTAGAAGTTACATTGAATAATTCAAAGTTCCAAAGGCATATTATTATATACCCTAATGTGTTTAACAAAGTGTAAAAGCTTAACACATTAATAAAACCAGAGGAGCCAGTGTACTCATTAGTGGCTCCGTGGTAAAAAATACATAACATGTGATTAAAGACCATGCCACACGCTGCGTTAGAAAGAGAATTAGCCTTGGTGCAATAAAAGGATACATTAAGTTGTGGGGACAAAATACACCATCATATTATTTAACCTCAAAAGTGAAGATAATATTAATACCTTGCAATCATCTCATGACAAATGTTGCGTGAGAACCATTTCAAAAGTAGAATTATTGATTATCCTAATGTGCATTATCAAGAAATAAATTGGAGTAAAAGAAAAGGAAATATATTTTTATAGTGTTGGAATCAAAGTGACAGTTGTACACTGTCCCAAGGAGATGGAAACGTCATATTACAAAATCTAACAAATATCACATTAGATTCCATAAACCAACAATGCATGTGTGATTACATGAATATTATGATATATGTTGCACTTGAAGGAAAAGGGAACACAGGCAAAGCATATAATATGGTTGTATAGCAACATTGCGCTGATCATTATACCTATTGATAGATACGTATCAAAATCGTGTCATAATACGTGGAATCATAATGAATGTGAGAGATGTGATTAGTGTCACAATGAAGGAGAATTGACAAACCTTTTAAATGTATACATCTATTATTATATATATAATGTGTTGTACGATAGGGAATGTGAACAATGTGCTGGGAAAACAGAGATTGGTTGCATTCAAAGCGCACATAATCATGGTATCAATATGTGGGGAAGGGTTATATAAGATCAAATAGTGCTTGTAGTAAAATACATGCAAAGTGTAAGCCCAAGAAATGCATCATAAGTGTGTTGTAACTAATTGTTTTTTCCATTTACAAGCCCTATACAAATGTATTATGCATTCTCATATCTAAACCCAAGAACCACCCTGCCAAGCAAATTCTGTTTTAGGAGACTCATATTGAGCTCCTTCATTGTAATTCTCTATTTTAAAGACACAATAAAGGAAGGCCACCAATGAAAGCTGGACCAGAGATGTAGCCCTGGAGGATAGGGTGAACTCCTTATTAATTGTTGTGTTCTTGTATTTGCTTACTGTGTTTCTCTGTTGTTTTCTATTTTCCAGTGTCTGTGTATTTTGCAATATGATCGATCCGTTGCCTAAAATAACATAGACACACACCGACACATGAGTTTGTAATACCTTCATTCATTTACTAACTGAGGTCACTCAAGGGTGATTTTCAAATCAAGTGGTATCAGAGCTTTATGCTGTTAAGGTTAGACAAGCTTGTGTTGGTTTAGTTGTGAATGCTCACTAGATCAAAGCTCAAATTAGGAGAAAGAGAGTTGGTCGAAATTAATCCTGAAATTGGGAGAGTCTATCCTCAGAAGACAATGTCAAAGGAAGGTCCTATGGGTCTAGATCCTCAATTCATAGGAAGTTTCCTAGCTATAAAGTCCATGTTAGAAGAAATGTATGAGGACTTTAGAAAACACAAGGATGAAGATTCATCAAGCTCTAAACAAGACAAAGGAGAAGATGAATCACATTTCCATGACCACTCAAAAGGAAAGGGGAAAGAGGAAATCTTTCTCACACCTCCTAATAGCCCTGTACATAACAAGAAAGCATCTTTGATCAAGCTAGATGTTAAATTCGATTTGCCTATATATGATGGAGAGCTAAATGTAGAAAAGTTGGACAACTAGATTAGACAAATTGATGTTTATTGTAGAGTACAGAACATCGACTCAGACAAGAGAAATATTCAGCTAGAAAGCCTACACCTAGGAGGCACCTCCTTGGTTTGGTGGGAAGGTAGAGCCCACGCTGACCTGAAAAGACATGGTAAGAGTATCTCTATCTGGAGCGAATTTGTTTCTGCAATCAAAAAGTAGTTCTATCCATTAGCCTACATCCAACAAGCCATGATGAGTTGGCAAACTCTTTGGCAGTTGAAGGGGCAAAGTGTGCAAGTGTACACTCAAGAATTTAGGAAGAGAGCATTGATTCTAGGAATCTCATTAGACTCACTAGAGACTCTGTTGAAGTACATTGGTTGTCTACATAGCTACATGAGGCATATCATCCTCATGTTCAATCCCACTAGTATAGATGAGGTATCTGTACAAGCTACTCATCTAGAAGTTAGAGGATAGAATGGAAATCTAGAAGTTGGGGAACCATCCCAACCCACTGCAAGCAAGAGCAAGGAGAAAAGAAAGCATAAGTGGAAACCAAGGAAGGCTAACACTGCACAGAAAAGTAAGGCTTCATGCACTCACTGTAAAAAGGATGGGCATGATGATGAGCATTGTTGGATTCTGCATCTAGAGCTGAGACCTACGATGTTCGAGGGAAAGAAGAAGAAGACTACTGCAGCTATTTAGAAATATTTGGGGTTAGACTCGGGAGATGAAACAACCATTGCAGCCACAGGTACAAAAGGTAAGAATTCTGAAGCATCTACTAGTAATTCTGCACAATCTATTATTAATGAAGAAAATGAGAGAAAAAGCCATGAGCCTTCCATCTTCGAGTTATTTCCAAACATCAAAAGATTGAAACTTTGTTTGATAGTGGCTCACAAGTAAATTTAATTTTTGAAGCAATTGTAAAGAAATTGGGATTGTCAACTACAGCTCACAAGAAACCATATCCATTAGGATGGTTGAATGACAAAGCACAACTATAAGTGAAAAGACAGTGCAAACTCAAGTTTTCTTTTGGGTCAACATTTGTAGTTGAGGTTTATTTAGACATAATTCCTTTTGGATATATGTGGAATTGTTTTAGGAAGTCCTTACTTGTATGATAGAAAAGCTATTTTCTATAGAGCCGAGAACAAGTATCTACTTGTTAAAGATGGAATCAAATACTTTGTAAGAGCTCATAAACTCAAGAATAATTACACTCTCATAAACTCAGGGTAGATGAAAAGAATGATAAATTCATGCAAACAATTCTTACTGATGGTTGTAAAGGAAAAGAAACTTGATAAAACCAATGTATTTGAGGGCCGTAATGCTAAACAACAAGCTGATTTGGAAAAGGTTGTTTCAGAGTATGATATCTTATTTTAAGAACCTAAAGGTCTGCCACCCAAAAAGGAAATAGTACGTGATATTATTTTGCAGCAAGATTCTCCTTTGCCTAACATTGGAATGTACAAGTTGTCTGCTTTAAAGAATGTTGAAATCAAGAAGCAGGTGTAGAAATGCTTGAGAAGGGGTTCATTAGGCCTAGCACATCACCATGTGGGTCACCAATTGTTTTGGTGAGAAGGAAAGATGGCTCGTGGAGAATGTGCATTGACTACTTAGCACTGAATAAGATAACAATAAAAAATCGTTATCCCCTTCCTCGCATAGATGATCTTTTAGATCAATTGAAAGAAGTTGTTTATTTCACCAAGCTAGACTTGCACAGTGGATATCATTAGGTCACAGTGGCAGAACAAGATGTATGGAAGACTGATTTCAAAACAAAGCAGGGATTGTATGAGTGGTTGGTTATACCTTTTGGCTTAACTAATGCTCCTGTTACTTTCATGAGATTAATGAATGATGTACTCAGGCCTTTTCTTGATGATTTTGTTATTGTGTATCTAGATGACATTCTAATTTTTAGTAAAACATGGGAAGAACACTTGAAGCATGTTAAGCAGACATTAGATGTTTTGAAAAGAGAAAAACTTCATGTTAAACTCTCAAAATGTGAATTTGGCAAAACATCTCTAAATTATTTGGGTCATATAGTAGGGGCGGTGAATTGAAGATAGATCCCTCTAAAGTGGCAGTCATTGTAAACTGGCCTAAACCCAAGTCTGCTACAGAAGTGAGAAGCTTCTTAGGGGCAGCACAATATTGGAGG